>CAUYUJ010001497.1:15000-100555 GCA_963575745.1 Prorocentrum cordatum | reverse complement strand
ACCCGGCCAGAAAGGACAAAGTGGTAACTTTTGGGTGGTTTTGCAATTTTTTGAAATATATTTGACAATTCATTTTGAGAAATCAGATTTTTCGCACCTGTAAACGACTATGAGGGCCTCTCTGTCTTAATATGAGCTCCGTAGGCGCTCTTTTACTATTCAAACACTTGGAGCAACCATCTCCATGTCGAGACGAAAAAAATCAATTTTCCCCCTTTTCGAGAAATGCTCCCAGAAGCTCTCTCTTTCGACTCTGAGCACTCTTACCCGTAAAAGGAGCTCTACGAGGTTTCCGGCGGTGACCAGGTTGACGGTTCACCGCCGGCGCCATTTCCAGCGTCCCGCGCATCGTTTCAGGTTGCCTGGCAGAGGTCCCCGTGCGGCGTTCCGTGCTTGGCTTCGCTATCCGGGTTTTGGACGCTTACAAGTCCGGGTTTTGGACGCTTACAACTAGACGCTTACAAGTGGACGCTGCAAAAACGGGTTTTGGACGCTTACAAGTTTACAGCGGTCGACGCATCGTTCCAGGCGGCCTGGCAGAGGTCGCTTTGGAGCGCGCTGCTCTCCGCCTCTTGCCTCGCTATCCGGGCTTTGGACGCTTATAAGTGAACGCTACCAAGTGGACGCTAGCAAGTTCCTGGTGAGCTCGCTGAGAGCTAAAGGATTACGGTTAGGAGGCAGACTGGGCGCTGAGCTTGGATATCGTACCTCGTAGAGCTCTTCGGCATCGATGAGCTAGAGGAATTCCGGCGCGGGGTGGAGCTAGTTGGTCGACCCGCCCAGAAAGGACATAGTGATAACTTTTGGGTGGTTTTGCAATTTTTTGAGAGATATTTGATGATTCATTTTCGGAAAGCAGATTCTTCGCACCTGTAAACGAGTACGAGGGCCTCTCTGTCTCAGTATGAGCTATGTAGGCGCTTTTTTACTATCAAAACACTTGGAGGAACCATCTTCATGTCGACACGAAAAAAACAATTTTTCTTTTGTTCGAGAAATGCTTCCAGAAGCTCTCTCTTGCGACTCCGAGCACTCTTACGCGTGAAATGAGCTCTACGAGGTTCCCGGCGGTGACCAGGTTGATGGTTCACCGCCGGCGCCATTGGGGGGACTCGGTAGAGCTTCCTAGCTCGATTTCAAATAGAAAACCGACAGTAACTCTGAACATTCCGATAATTCTTGTCCTCTGAATGCGACAGGCAACCGCGTTGAATGTCGAAGAATCGACCCTGTTATTTTCAGCTCGAGAAGCAGCTCTCAGGATGACTCGAACAACACGAATAATTTTGCGATTCTAGATCGGGCAGAAGGCCGAGTTCCGAGCTCTGGATTCGAAAGGTGTACGCGTCTGATGTCTTTTCCTGTGAGCACCAGCACTGTAGCCTCCCTCAGCACTTCTGCAGGTGACTCGAACAATGCGAATTGTTTCGCGATGATGAATTGGATAACAGACCGTATTCGGAGCACTAGAATCGAAAGATAAAGACAACTGGTGTTTCTGAATTGATTGCTGTAATTATCAGCTCTGCAGATGTCCTGAAGCTCGAGATATGTTCAGAAAACTGTCAGCGTGTATTAAGATGACTGAAAACGGCCGAGCTTTTCGAGTAATTTTTGGCCGACTGAGCTGAGATCGAGATGGCGAGCGAGAATAAGATCGAATGTCACGGAAACAAATACCAGATTTTCAACAAATTGTTGAACGAGAACAAAATTTCCAACCGAGCAAAAGTTGTAAGTTCAATTGAGATTTTTCGAGCCAACTAGCCTGCCAGCGTTTTCGAATTACTCTTAAGCTTTGCCGCTGCTCTCCCAGGGAAGCTCTACGAGTCATGGCGGTGGTGCCCGCCATGAGCTCCTCCGTGGCGCTCTAGAATGCCTGCAGCAATTCGTTCGACCCGGCAACGGAGCTTCCGGCAAGCCTCGACGCGTGCCTGCATACGTGCAGGCACACATGGAAGCGTTTCTGGCAGCACTTCCGTCGCGCGCCAGGGGGCTCCCGGAGCTTTTCAGAAAAGATTTCCCTTCCCGAGATTCTCTTCGCTCTCTGGGTTTTGGACGCTACCAAGTGCTGACTTTTGGTCGGTTGAACATTTTGTTCTTAAACATTCGTTCTAGTATTTTTTACCATGATATGCCAAACTATTCGTATTGTTCGAGTCATCTTGAGAGGTGCTGTCGATTTACGCACACAACTCAGGCTGTAGCAGAGCTACAGAGCTCGTACAGAGACTGGTTGTAAGCGTCCAAAACCCGGATAGCGAAGCCAAGCGCGGAACGCCGCACGGGGACCTCTGCCAGGCCGCCTGAAACGATGCGTGGGACGCTGGAAACCTCGCAGGAGTCGCTTGCAGGAGCGCCGTTTACGATGCGTGGGGCCCTGCAAAGCGCGCAAGGAAGATCTGCCTAGGAGCCTGGAAGAACTGCCGAAGCTCTTCCGAAGCTCTGCCGAAGCGCTTCGCGCACCCTGGAGCCACGCGTATTGGGAAACGCTAGGAAGCCATGCTCCCGGACACGCTGCGACCTCCGGCAAGTTCCTGCGGGGATCGTGGACCGGCGGAGGTGGGCGTGTCCCCCCCACCACCCACCTCCGGCTTCTTCTCTGAAACCCTTAGCTCTCCAAGGAGCTATCTGGGAACAATCCAGAAGCATCTGGGGCGTTCGGCTGTTGCATCCGAGAGGTCTGAAATCGGTTGGGCTGAAAACTATTTGTTCGGTGAAATTTTTTTTCGACATTATTTGTTGTCAGGAAGCTCTACGAGTCCCCCGGCGGTGACGAAGGTTGACGGTTTACCGCCGGCGCCCAGTTGGACGAACTTCGTGAGACATACCTCGTAGAGCTCTTCGCAAGATGAGCTAAGAGGAATTCGGGCGCAGGCTGGAGCTAGTGACTCGTAGAGCTTCCCTAAGCTAGCGGCTGGAAGCTTAAGAGTAATTTCGGCGCGCTGGAGAGCTAGTTGGCAGGAAAAATCTCGACGAAACTTTTGGTGACTTTTGCTCGGTTGAAAATTTTGTTCTCGAAATTTGAACATTCGTTAGAGCTCTAGTATTTTTTCCCGTGATATTCGATCTTATTCCCGCTCGCCATCTTGATCTCAGCTCGATCGGGTAAGTTTCAAGGCCAAAAAGCACTCTGGCGGGATCGGCCGTTTCGAGTCATCTTGATACGCGCTGACGGTTTTCTTAACATAACTCGAGCTTCAGGACATCTACAGAGCTGGTAAGCACAGCTAATAGATGCAGAATGATTAGGCGCGTTCGCCTGTTGAATCCAGAGGTTTGAACTCGGTCTGTGAGTCGAGCTAGGTCCGCAAACCTATTCGTATTATTCGAGTCATCTTGACAGAAACTCTCGGTTTTCTGTACTTAACTCGAGCTGTAAGACATCTACAGAGCTGATAATTACAGAAACTGATTCAGAATCATCAGTTGCGTTTGTCTGTCGAATCCAGAGCTCTGAACTCGGTCTTCTGCCCGATCTACAATCGCGAAATTAATCGTATTGGTCGAGTTATCTTGAGAAGTGCTCTCGGTTTTCTTCACTCAACTTGCGCTGAGAGGGGGCTACAGTGCTGGTTGTCATATGAATCGATTTGAAGAGATCATACGCGTCCGCCTGTCGAATCCAGAGCTCGGAACTCGGTCTGCTGCCCGAACTAGGTTCGCGAAACTATTGTATTGTTCGAGTCATCCTGAGAGATGCTGTCGGTTTTCTGCACTGACCTCGGGCTGTAGGGGGCGCTGCGGGGCTGGTAATGACAAGAGTCGATTCGCAGACATCAGACGCGTCCGCTTGTCGTATTCAGAGATCAAAAAATATTCACTATGAGTCAGAATGTTGGTAGGTGCTGTCGGTTTTCTCAACTTAAGTCGAGCTTGGAAGCTCTACGAGTTCCCCGGCGGTAACCAAGGTTGACGGTTTACCGCCGGCTCCCAGTTGGCCGACCCGGCATTAAGAGACAATGTGGTAACTTTGGGTAAGTTTTTGAATGTTTGCGAAAAATTTGAAAATTCGTTTTGAGAACCGGTATTTTTCTCACGTGTAGCGGGTTATGCCGCGGATGCGGGTCAAATTCTCAGGTCCGTAGCTGCAATATTACTATGAAAACACTTGCTGGAACCGACGGCCGTTTCGAGTCATCTTGACACGCATCGATCGTTTTCTTTACTTGACTAACACTTACATAAAACCCGGAGAGCTAAGGGTTTCAGAGAAGGGGGCAGAGCTAAGGGTTTCAGAGAAGAAGCCGGAGGTGGGTGGTGAGGGGGACACGCCCACCTCCGCCGGTCCACGATCCCCGCAGGAACTTGCCGGAGGTCGCAGCGTGTCCGGGAGCGTGGCCTCCTAGCGTTTCCCAATACGCGTGGCTCCAGAGTGCGCGAAGCGCTCCGGCAGAGCTTCGGAAGAGCTTCGGCAGTTCTTCCAGGCTCCTAGGCAGATCTTCCTTGCGCGCTTTGCAGGGCCCCACGCATCGTAAACGGCGCTCCTGCAAGCGACTCCTGCGAGGTTTCCAGCGTCCCGCGCATCGTTTCAGGTTGCCTGGCAGAGGTCCCCGTGCGGCGTTCCGTGCTTGGCTTCGCTATCCGGGTTTTGGACGCTTACAGATTTAGGAGAGCTACATGACTAACACTTACAGGAACCGAATGAAAATTATGAGGCGCGTTAATCCGTCCATCTTGAGCTCTGAACTTACTCTGGTGCTCGAGAAAGGTCCGCAAACCTTTTCCTATCCTTCGAGTAATTTTGACGAGTGCTTTCGGTTTTCTTCACTAAACATACGATTGAGAAATACCACAGAGCTGGAAATGATTGTATCTTTGGCGCGTGCCTTTTTTGCATTGAGAATGAACTCGGCCCGCTACCCGAGCTAGGTCCGCAAAACTATTCGCTGAAAGCACTTGGTGGAACGGTCTTTCGATGGAAACATAAAACATGATTTTTGGAGTTTTTGGGTCTTGCTCCAGTTTTTTTTCGCATATGTCCTGAAGAGCGCCTTGCGAGAAAAGAGCTCTACCGTAGCCATTCTGGCTCAAGTTCCCCGGCTCAAGGCGGGAGCGCGGGAATCGAAATCTGGCGGGGCATTCCTTCACAACTCCGCGCGGCCTCCCTCCTCTCGGCGCTGGTCTCCGCTCCCTCTGGGCGCGTCTCTTCTCCCTCTGGGCGCGCACCCCCCCGCGGGCGCCGCCATAGTATTTTGATTCTGGGAACTTCTAACCACGTCTTGGGACGAGCCTGAGGACCAGGCAAGGCTTCTGGATCAGTTGGGTCTTGGCAATTGGCTTGAGACCAGAGAGCAGTGGCTTCAGAGGCAGACTTCATTAGATCTCGACGACGACAGGCTCATCAGCCCAACTGTCCCCGTTATTCGTACAGAAGGTTATCACTTCGATACAGTTCTCAGGGCTACTTCTGCTCAACTACTTAAACGACGCAGAGAGGAACAGGGCTTTATAAAGCGTTGGAGTATCCCCGAAGATATCCTTAAAGGCGACGTCGGAATCATGTCGAGCTCCGTGGATGCAGCTGCTGCTACTGCGGGTACCAAGAGACAGCGAGGTCCTGATGTCCAGGCGCGCAGGACCCAGACGCTTGCACAATTCACTGACCCCTTCCAGCGATTGGTGATCGAGGGGATGTTCAAACAGGAAGACGTAGGCGACGACATCCGTGAGACTGTGGAGGCCACTAAGACAGACATCAAGAGGATGGACGGAGTTTTAGCAGAACACACTAAACGTATGGATGAAACGGATAAACGTATGGATGAACTCGAGAAAACATTAAAAACGGTTCAGAATGGGAGTGCGGTATCTACCTTCAGTGCTGGGAGTGGCCCCGCTGATGGGGGCGGCGGAGGTGGCGGGGGCAGGAACCAGTTCTCTCCAACATACATCGAGGTCAAGGGGTGGGTCACGGATTGGGCCAATCATCAGAATCGTTGTGCTCAAATGTTGACTGCCGACGACGCCATGATACTCATTGACAATATATCCAAAGTTATTGCCTCAGATGACCAGGCCTTTCTTAGCAAGGAGGGGACAGAACGTATCAATGCAGGTCGATACATGTTCGGCAGTTGTCGCATCAAGTTTCTTCCATTCACGGATCGAGAGGTGTTATATCGCTTTCAGAAGCTCCTCAGGATCATTGTGACTCCCACTGCACAGCGTGCCCCCTTGTCAGAAGGGGCGACTATTCCAGAACCCAGCGTGCTCATCGCGGGCATGACGCAGGTCATCGACCCGACTCAGCTACGTTTCAATATCGAATCAGCTCCTTGGAAGCGCGACCATGTTCGTGCAGTTGGTCGCTTCTGCGGGGCCTGGCGCAACGTGTGCCAGCGTCACGGATTGGTCCTGGAGGTGCGGGGAGAGGTCGGCCCCCCGAAATCGAACATGTGGGTCAAGGCTCAGGGCGACCGACTCCTCCGCCCGATCTGTATTGCTGAATTCGGAGCAGCCCAGACGTGGACTATCCTTGAGACGCAGTGGGGCCAGCTTCAGGTGAAGTTCCCAAGTCTGACGATCACAGCGACGGACTTCGAGGTCGAGGTCAATCGCAAGGTGTGACCGAATCGGCACCGGCTGTCGGGGATCAAGTTGGGGTGCTGGAACCTCGACAAGGCTGGTGAGAACAACTTCAGAGGCGTGGAGGCGCTCAACCATATGCGTGCATGTGGCGGCCTGTTCGCGCTTCAGGAGGCCCAGAATATAATTCATGCAGATGCCGCCCGTCTCGGATGGCAGATCAAGCACAGTGCCTGCAGGAAGGCGGGGCTCATCTTCGATCGAAGTTGGGCCTCGACGTCCAGGGAATTCATTACTACCTTTTCTAGATTCGCCATTGGTGTGTTCGGTACTTCCATCTCGCCCTTGGTTGTCTGCTCTCTTTATCTGCCCGATTCTCATCGAGAAGATTGCGAAGCGGAGTATGAACTCACGCTTGAGCGTGTCTCTGCCACTTTCACAAGCCTCAGACACAGGTATAGCCAGGCCAGCTTTGTTTGTTTGCTTGACGGGAATGTTGAGCTACCGCCACTATGTGAGTTAGAATGTAATGGGGAATTGTATCTTGCTACGGGAGAGGGCTTGAGGAAGGAGGTCAGGACCTTGGCATGTGGTACGGAGGAGAGGGAGCGTATCAACAGGAGGAGGAGGATGATGGAGATGCTCCTGGGGTTCATGCAGACCCACATGTTTAAGGCGGCCAATACCTTTTCTGCAGATAGGCGTCCTACTTGGGAAGCGTGGGGCGAACAACGTAGCTTCGGACGAATTCAGAAAGTGCTAGATTACATCTTGGTGCCCAGCCGCTGGGAGTGCTCTGAGTGTGAAGTTTCTTGGTGTTACGCAAGAGGAGGAAGGAGGAATAGGAGTCGATTAAGTGATCATGCACTTCTAACTGGGCTGTTTGCATCGCCTGGCCGTGTGATTGTGCGACGTGACCACAGGGAGCGGGCAGAGCCGCCGGCGCCCTCTTTGGTAGGATATCGATGCGTGACATGGGGTGATGAGTTCAATGCCAGGAGGAGGGTGGATCGGAGCTTGGGAGATGTTGTGTTTCGTGGGATTCCCGCACGTTCTCTCGAGATGGAGCCAGCCAGCTTACCTTGCACGCTCATCCAGTCTTTTGTTGCTGCTCCTGACGTGGACTTTACCACGACGCAGAGCGGCAAGCAGAGGCCACCTGTGAGGCCGATCGAGCTCACTCGTCTTTTGGAGAGATGGCGGGAACTACCGCCAGGCACGACTCCAGAGGAAAAGAAACGTCTCAGGAGTGAGCTTAATCTACATCGCCGTCGGTATCGCAGAGAGGTTGCAGCCTGGAAGTGTCCTCTCAATCGTCGAAAGATTCGTCATTATATTAAACACTTGGTGGTGGAGGGCCAGGAGACGGAGGACAGGGAGGTCTGGAGGAAGGAGCTCGACAGTTTCTGCAGAAATAAGCTTTCATCGGATCAGATGCGGGAGGAGAACGCTAGTATGATGGAGGAGATCAAGGGGAAGGCGAGGGAGGAGCTCGGTAGCAGCACGTATTCGACCATCACTATGGCATTACTCGGACGTGGGCGGGCGCGTCTCCGTACACAACGAGCCACAGGGCCAGATCGAGTACCGTGTGAGGTGTTAAAGTGTCTCCCTTGGACGGTATTGCGCAATATCCGACGCTTGTTCAACGATATACTACACATGCGCACACCGTATCCCTCCTCATGGCGTGATATCCTCATCTCCTTTATGCCCAAGCTTCCTGGCATCACGGATCTTAGGGACGGTAGGCTTCTATGTATGCAGAACGCTATTGCACGATGGTACAGCACATGTATCGTTATCTTGGTGGAACAACATGTCGAGCGAAACGGTCTCTTTCGCCCTCTCGGTCTTTACGGCTTCCAATCTAACCGCACCACGAACGAGATCACGGCGAGCTTGAAACACATCGGACAGCATGCCTCTACATGGGGGAAGGGGGAAACAGCACATCTGGCCAATGCAGATATCCTACAAGCCTTCGACCATTGCACGGTAGCCAATGTTAGACGGGGTTTACAGCACGCACATGTACCTTATCATCTTCAATATGCTTTTCTCGATCCACTATGTGACAGTGTGGGGACGGTTTGCCATGAAAGTATCGAGGTGGAGAGTGTGAGATGGGATAGATGTATTAGAACGGGCGGTGCCGAGGGACCCCTAGGGTTCAACCTTATTATTGCTGCGATGTGGCAGGAAACCTTCCGACAGTGGGATACACAGAACATAGGTTATCAAGTGTGTTTTAAAACTGGGGATTCCATGGAGTCTGGCAAATCGTCCTACACGTCGGTCGTCAATCACTTCGTATGGGCAGACAATTGCTACATCTTGGCACGAAGCAGGGAAGAATTGGCACGCATGATTCACGACCTTACGGTTAGACTCCATGATTTCGGCATGCGCTGGAAACCCTCTAGCTTGCTCTACATGGTCTTCGGTGCCGACGCCGCGAGAGATGCCGAGGGGCTGATCCTTTCTTCAGCCGACTTACTTGTACCCTTCCAGAATGATGTTATGCGGTTCAGACGTGTTACTGAGATGACGGTTCTAGGCGTCCAGTTGTTCTCTGATTATAAGTATTCCTCGCACCTCGATGTGGACTCGAGGATTGAGGCGGCTCGTCGGACATTTTACTCCCAGGCAGGATATTTTCGGAACACAAGCACGTCGTTGAAGGAAAAGTTCCAACGATACCAGCAGAAGGTCCAGAGTATTGCCCTTTTCGGTGCGGGTGGCTGCACGGCCGACAAGGACAGCCTCCACGCACTGCACGCGTTTGAGGGCAGGTGTCTATGTTTCATGCTTCGATGCCGCCGAGAACCAGACGAATCCCATGCTACTTGGAACGAGAGAAGATACAGCGATGCCAGATTGAGGTTCGCAGAAGCTGGGTACCACAGTTTGGTCCAGAGATTTCTCCGAGCTCAGTGGCTGCTGGCAAAGGATGTCTCGGCGTATGCGCAGAGGTTGTATCAGGGAGAGGACATGAGGGAGGAGCATAGAGCATGGAGTGATGCACGCATGTGTTTGATTGCCTTTGGTATAAGTTATGATACGCTGCGCACACTTGAGGGAGAAGCCCTTCGGGCATTCGGAAAGTGGAGGGAATGTGGAGTTATGAAACGCTGGAGGTCAGGAGGGCAAGCGATCGGACAACGCTGTTGGCAGACACCCTTTCATGAGTTCTTCGGCCCACGGTGGTGGGAAGTATTCCAAGGCGGTCATCATGCCTTCATGCAGTTTGCAACTCATCATTGTACACCCTCTATGCTTAGACTTTTCCAGAAGAAATGCAAAGGTATCCATGATGGTAACGCCCCCGTTTTTCTGGCCGAACGTAATGAGGAGTATGTTGCTACAGAGGATGATTCTCCCGCTGCACGCCTGCGATTCAGTAAGAGATTGGCAATCCACAACATGAAGAGCACGTGTTGGGACGTGACTTCAGGAGGCGTGCCGTTGGAGATCACTGGAGATTCTCTTCTTATCATTTGCTGGCTCTGCGGCCTCTGGAAGGCAGATAATCACTTATACCAGAGACGTGTTGATAATATGATTAATGCTTTGGAAGGAATGTGTTGTATGTATGGTGTGAGACCTGCTGAAGCAGGACGCGATCTTTTCAAACATGAGTTTCGGGAATGGAATGAGAAAGCCGACCTCCTTACCCACCAGGCCCGCGAGGGCCACCAATACACGAACGAACAGTACCAGTTGCAGCCATACGAACAGTCATGCTATGAACCTTGCCTCATCAAAGCGGGCTTTGATGGTGGTGTGTGCAGCCTGGGAGCAGGAAGTGGAGCTTGGATTCAGATTGGACTGCGTTCTCGATTCTCCCATCTCTCGCCTACCTCTTCCTTCAGTGAGTCCCCACAGGTTATCTTCAAAGACGTTTACGTTTGCTCCTTCGCTCTCCAAGACGGGTCCACAGTGACGGATACGGAACTCTCCGCTGCAGAGTGCGTCATCGCAGCACTCCCACGGGTTTTGCAGGCCTATTTCAGCGATAAGTTGTGTGATTGATGATTCTCTTTCGTGTGTTGCCTTCATGCGTGCACACATTGTGTTGATGTACACACACCTTATAAGAGCTGCCAGAGGCTACCGCCGAAGCCGCCCCCCACGTGCTTGGCGTGGTGAGGCTTTCGCCTTAGCCGCTCGGTGGCCCGCGTTTGGCGTGCCCGCCCGCCTCGGACTGGACGGGGCCCTAGGGCCCGTGTGTCCGCGAAACGAAAAGCTGGGTGACGGTTTACCGCCAGTTTCAGTTTCAACATTCGTTTTTAGATTTGGTATTTTTCGCACCTGTAGTGGGTTATTTCGCGTTCGCTAGTCCATCCTCAGGCCTATAGGTGCAGTATTACTAACAAAACACTTGGCGAAACCGTGTTTGGATGGAAACATAAAAATGTTGTTTTCGAGCTTTTGGGTCTTGCTCCGGACTCTACCTGCATATGTACCGAGCAACGCCGTGCGAGAAAAGAGCTCTACGAGGCCCCGGCGGTAATCTGGTTGACGGTTTACCGCCGGTTCCAGTTCCGGGGAGCTGGAGAGCTAGTTGGCAAGAAAAATCTCGACGGACCTTTTGCTGTTTTTTGGTCGGTTCAAAATTTTGTTCTCGAAATTCAACAATTCGTTTGAGCGCTAGTATTTTTTCCCGTGATATTCGATCTTATTCCCGCTCGCCATCTTGATCTCAGCTCGATCGGGTACCTTTCACTGCCAAAAAGCAGGCAGGCGGGAACGGCCGTTTCAGTCATCTTGATACGCGCTGTCGGTTTTCTCAAGATAACTCGAGCTTCAGGACAACTACAGAGCTGGTCAGCACAGCTAATGCATTCAGAATGATCAGGCGCGTTCGCCTGTTGAATCCAGAGGTCTGAACTCGGTCTGCTAGCCGAGCTAGGGTCGCAAACCTATTCGTATTATTCGAGTCATTGTAGCAGACGCTCTCGGTTTTTCGTACTTAACTCGATCTGTAGGGCAGCCGCAGAGCTGATAATCACAGAAATCGATTGAGAATTATCAGGCGCGTTCGTCTGTTGAATCAAGAGCTCTGAACTCGGCCTGCTCCCCGAGCTAGGTTCGCGAACCTATTGGTATTGTTCGAGTCATCTTGAGAAGTGCTCTCGGTTTTCTGTACTTAAATCGTGCTGGGGAGGGCTACAGTGCTGCTGGTCACAACAATCGATTTCAAGACATCAGGCGCGTCCGTTCGTCGAACCGAGAGCTCGGAACTCGGTCTGCTGCTCGAACGAGATCCGCGAAACTGTTGTATTATTCGAGTCCTCCTGAGAGGTACTATCGATCTTCTGTACTTAACTCAGGCTGTATGGGGGGCTGCAGAGCTGGTAATCACAGGAATCGATCCGCAGACATCAGACGCGTCCGCCTGTCGCATTCAGAGGTCTGAACTCGGTTTCATACTCGAGCTCGATTGGAAAACTGTTCGTTTGTTTTGTTAGAGTCATCTTGAGAGGTCTATAATCGCTTGGGCTGAAAACTAGTCGTTCTCTGAAATTCTTTTCCACATTATATATTGTCAGGAAGCTCTACGAGTCCCCCGGCGGTAAGAAAGGTTGACGGTTTACCGCCGGCGCCCAGTTGGCAAGAAAAATCTCGACGGAACTTTTGGTGACTTTTGGTCGGTTGAAAATTTTGTTCTCGAAATTTATGCATTCGTTAGAGCGCTAGTATTTTTCCCATGATATTTGAACTTATTCCTGCTCACCATCTTGATCTCAGCTCGATCGGGTAACTTTTACTGCCAAGAAGCAGGCGGGCGGGATCGGCCGTTTCGAGTCATCTTGATACGCGCTCTCGGTTTTATCAAGATAACTCGAGCTCAGGACAGCTACAGAGCTGCTAAGCACAGCTAATCGATGTAGAATGATCAGGCGCGTTCGCCCGTTGAACCCAGAGGTCTGAACTCGGTCTGCTAGCCGAGCTAGGTCCGCAAACCTGTTCGTATTATTCGAATCATCTTGACAGGCGCTTTCGGTTTTCTGTACTTAACTCGAGCTATAGGACAGCTACAGAGCTGATACTTACAGAAACCGATTCAGAATCATCAGTTGCGTTTGTCTGTTGAATCCAGAGTTCTGAACTCGGTCTGCTGCCCGATTTATAATCGCGAAACTGTTCGTATTGTTCGAGTCACCTTGAGAGGTGCTGTCGGTTTTCTGCACTTAACTTGGGCTGTAGGGAGGCTAGAGTGCTGGTGGTGACAGCAATCGATTTGGAGACATCAGACGCGTCCGCCTGTGGAATCGAGAGCTCGGAACTCGGTCTCCTGCCGGAACTCGGTCCGCGAAACTGTTCGTATTGTTCGAGTCATCCTGATAGATGCTCTCGGCTTTCTACACTTAACTCGGGCTGTAGGGGGGCTGCAGGGCTGGTAATCACAGGAATCGATTCGGACACATCAGACGCGTTCGCCTGTCGCATTCAGAGGTCTGAACTGGATCTGATACTCGAGCGGGTTTGTCAAACTATTCGTTTTGGTCGAGTCATCTTGAGAGATGCTGTCGATTGACGCACGTAACTGGGGCTGTAGGAGAGCTACAGAGCTCGTACAGAAGACAATCCAGAAGCATCGGGAGGCGTTCGGCTGTTGCATCGAGAGGTCTGACATCGCTTGGGCTGAAAAACTATTCGTTCTCTGCAATTTTTTTCGACATCATATATTGTCAGGAAGCTCTACGAGTCCCCCGGCGGTAAGAAAGGTTGACGGTTTACCGCCGGCGCCCAGTAATTCCGGCGCGCTGGAGAGCTAGTTGCCAAGAAAAATCTCGACGGAACTTTTGGTGACTTTTGCTCGGTTGAAAATTTTGTTCTCAAAATTTGACCATTCGTTAGAGCTCTAGTATTTTTTCCCGCGATATTCGATCTTATTCCCGCTCGCCATCTTGATCTCAGCTCGATCGGGTGAATATTACTATCGAAAGCACTGTGGCGGGATCGGCAGTTTTGAGTCATCTTGATACGCGCTGACGGTTGTCTCAAGATAATTCGAGCTTTAGGACAGTTACAGAGCTGGTAAGCACAGCTAATCGATGTAGAGTGATTAGGCGCGTTCGTCTGTTGAAGCAAGAGGTCTGAACTCCGTCTGTTAGCCGAGCTAGGTCCGCAAACCTATTCGTATTATTCGAGTCATCTTGACAGGAACTCTCAGTTTTCTGTACTTAACTCGAGTTGTAGGACAGCTACAGAGCTAATATTCACATAAACCGATTCAGAATCATCAGTTGCGTTTGTCTGTCGAATCCAGAGCTCTGAACTCGGTCTGCTGCCCGATCTAGAACCGCGAAATTATTCGTATTGTTCGAGTCATCTTGAAGTGCTCTCGGTTTCCTTCACTGAACTCGCGCTGAGGGGGGCTGCAGTGCTTGTTGTCACAGGAATCGATTTGAAGAGATCAGGCGCGTCCGCCGGTCGAATCCAGAGCTCGGAACTTGGTCTGCTGCCCGAATAGGTCCGCGAAACTTTTGTATTGTTCGAGTCATCCTGAGAGGTGCTGTCGGTTTTCTGCACTCAACTCGGGCTCTAGGGGGGCTGCAGGGCTGGTAATGACAGGAGTCGAATCGCAGACATCAGACGCGCCCGCCTGTCGCATTCAGAGGTCAACAAATATTCACTATGAGTCGGAATGTTGGTAGGTGCTGTTGGTTTTCTCAACTTACGTCGAGCTAGGAAGCTCTACGAGTCTCCCGGCGGTAACCAAGGTTTTCTCCCGGCGGTAACCGGCAGCTCTCGAGCTCTACGAAGCTTAGGAGCTGGAGGCACCCTCGAGAGCGGAGTTTTCTCCGAATGTGCAGGCTGATCCGGATAGCCACGCCTTGTCAGGAGCGTCCCAGGGGTGTCTGAATCGTCCCGTCACGCTCAATGGGATATCGAATCCGGGTTCTGATGCGTTTGTCCGTGTCCGGATGGACGTCTCCAAGACAGTACGTCAGTCGGAGGAGGAGTTCCAAGCTGTTCCTCCGGATTCCAAGCGTTCTGATGGAAAAGGGGATGTACGAGGGCACCGCAAAGGCAGAGGCAAAGGCCAACGATATCATAGCAGTGCCAAGCCTGCTAAGAGCTCTAAAGGCGCCAACATCGTGTTTGACGAAGTGTATAGGTTCGGTAGGACGTTGACGGACTGTGAACGAAGGTGTAAATCTCAGGTTTGGCCTCTGTGGTAGATTTTCGTATTCTTCGAGTGCTTCTTTTCATCCCGTAATTATTGTATTGGATTGTTGATTGTGATTGCATAGTCTCTTTGTTTGTGCTCTAAGAATTCAGTGTGTGCATGTTCAGTTCTTGGCCAGGTCTCCTGGCTCTCACGTCGTAACATTATCCTTGCCTTATCAAAGCCAGCTTTGATGGGGGCTTTTGTAGCCGCGGAAGTGCCTGTGGTGTGTGTGGATACAGATTGGTCTGCGAAACAAATATAACTTCTCGCGGACCGACATCATTTTCAAGGATGTGTATCTTGATGCTTGGTGTCTGCCACCAAGCGCCACTGTTACAGATACGGAACTATCAGCGGCGGAGCGCGTATGCTATGTGCTCACACAGGTAGTGCAGACCTTCTTTGATCATTCGCAGGGATAAGTCACACATTGTTTCTTCTTTATCTGTGTTCTTGTTTATTCCAACAGCTTCGCTGTTCACTGACTCATTTCTTTGTGTGCTTTGCGTTTGATTGTGTCATTGCGGCATGCGTTTCTCTTCATTCCTTCAGCTTCGCTGTGTGGTATAAGAGCGGACTGCTTGCGTGATGAATAAGAGGCCCTGTTTCGCCTGATACTTTGTTGGACCTGGCCTTAGTGGCCAAGACGGTCCCAGCAAAGACGCAAAAAACCAAGGTTGACGGTTTACCGCCGGCGCCCAGTTTGATGACTTTTGGTCGGTTGAAAATTATGTTCTCAAAATTTGACCATTCGTTAGAGCCCTAGTATTTTTTCCCGTGATATTCGATCTTATTCCCGCTCGCCATCTTGATCTCAGCTCGATCGGGTACCTTTTACTGCCAAAAAGCAGGCAGGCGGGATCGGCCGTTTCGAGTCATCTTGATACACGCTGTCGGTTTTCTGAACATAACTCGAGCTTCAGAACAGCTACAGGGCCAGTCAGCACAGCTAATCAATGTAGAATGATCAGACGCGTTCGCCTCTTGAACCCAGAGGCCTGAACTCGGTCTGCTAGCCGAGCTAGATTGAAAAAACCTATTCGTATTATCCGAGTCATCTTGACAGTTGCGCTCGGTATTTTTTGCTTAACTCGCGCTTCAGGGCAGCTACAGAGCTCATAGTCACAGAAATCGATTCGGAATCATCAGGCGCGTTCGTCTGTTGAATCGAGAGCGCTGAACTCGCCCTGTTGCCCGAGCTAGAATTGCGAAACTATTCGTATTGTTCGAATCGTCTGAAGAGGTACTGTCGCTTTCTAAACTTAACTCGGGCTGTAGGGAGCTACAGTGCTGCTCGGGACAGCAATCGATTTCAAGACATCAGGCGCGTCCACCTGTCGAATCCAGAGCTCGGAACTCGGTCTGCTGCCTGAACTCGGTCGCGAACCTGTTCGTATTGTTCGAGTCATCCTGAAAGATGCTTGGTTTTTTGCACTTAACTCGATCTGTAGGGGGGCTGCAGGGCTGGTAATGACAGGAGTCGATTCGCAGACATCAGACGCGTCCGCCTGTCGCATTCAGAGGCGTGAACTCGGTCTGATACTCGAGCTGTGTTTCGGAAACTATTCGTTTTGTTTGAGTTATCTTCAGAGGTGCTGTTGATTAGCACACGTAACTCGGGCTGTAGCAGACCTACAGAGCTCGTGCAGAAGACAATCCAGAAGCATCAGGGGGCGTTCGGCTGTTGCATCGAGAGGTCTGAAATCGCTTCGGCTGAAAAACTATTCGGTCTCTGCAATTTATTTTCTACATTATATATAGTCAGGAAGCTCTACGAGTCCCCCGGCGGTAAGAAAGGTTGACGGTTTACCGCCGGCGCCCAGTAAGAGACAATGTGACGACTTGGGATTGATTTTTCAATCTTTGTGCAGAATGTGAAAATTCGTTTTGAGAATTGGTATTTTTCCTACCTGTAGTGGGTTATGCCGCGCCTGCCAGTAAAATTTTCAGGTCTGTAGGTGCAGTATTACTATCAAAACACTTGGGGGAACCGACGTTGAATGAAAATAGAAAAACGTGATTTTTCGAGTTCTTTGTTCCTCGTTGTAGAAGCTTTCTCCATGTATTCCGACGATCGCCGTGCAAGAAAAGAGCTCTACGAGGTTCCCGGTGGTAACCAGGTTGACGGTTTACCGCCGGCTCCCAGTCTTACCTCGCAGAGCTGTTCGGCATCGATGAGCTAGAGGAATTCCGGCGCGGGGTGGAGCTAGTTGGCCCACCCGGCCGAGGCGGACAATGTGGCCTCTTAACTCGTGACTCGTAGAGCTTCCCTAAGCTAGTTGCTGGAAGCTTAAGAGTAACTCGTAGAGCTTCCCTTAGCAAGTTATTGCTGGAAGCTAAGAGTAATTCCGGGCCGTTGGAGAGCTAGTTGGCAAGAAAAATCTCGACGGACCTTTTGGTGACTTTTGGTCGGTTCAAAATTTTGTTCTCAAAAATTGAACATTCGTTGGAGCTCTAGTACTTTTTCCCATGACATTCGATCTTATTTCCGCTCGCCATCTTGATCTCAGCTCGATCGGATATCTTTTACTGCCAAAAAGCAGGCAGGCGGGATCGGCCGTTTCGAGTCACCTTGATAGGCGCTGTCGGCTGATCAAGATAACTCGAGCTTGAGGACATCTACAGAGCTGATGGGCACAGCTAATCGATGCAGAATGATTAGGCGCGTTCGACTAATGAATCCAGAGCTCTGAATTCGGTCTGCTAGCCGCGCTAGGTCCGCAGGCCTATTCGTATTATTCGAGTCATCTAGACAGACGCTCTCTGTTTTCTGTACTGAAATCGAGCTGCAGGACAGCAACATAGCTGATACGTACAGAATCTGATTCAGAATCATACTGGCCGTTGTCTGCCCAACCGAGAGCTCTGAACTCCTGCTCTCCGATCTAGACTCGCGAAACTATTCGTATTGCTCGAGTCATCTTCAGAGATGCTGTCCGCTCTCTGCACCTAACTCGGGCTGTAGGGGGGCTGCATAGCTGGTAATCACTGGTATCGATTCGGAGATATGAGGCGCGTCCGCCTTTCGAATCGAGAGCTCCGAACTCTGTCTGCTGCCAGAACTAGATCCGCGAAACTAACTATTTTTTGGTGTATTTTTTTCCGACATTATATGTTGTCAGGAAGCTCTACGAGTCCCCCGGCGGTAACGAAGGTTGACGGTTTACCGCTGGCGTCCAGTAATTCCGGCGCGCTGGAGAACTAGTTGGCCACAAAAATCTCGACGGAACTTTTGGTGACTTTTGGTCGGTTGAAAATTTTTTTCTCGAAATTTGAACATTCGTTAGAGCTCTAGTATTTTTTCCCGTGATATTCGATCTTATTCCCGCTCGCCATCTTGATCTCAGCTCAATCGGGTGAATATTACTATCGAAAAGCACTGTGGCGGGATCGGCCGTTTCGAGTCATCTTGATATGCGCTGACGGTTTTCTGAACATAACTCGAGGTTCAGGACAGCTACAGAGCTGGTAAGCACAACTAATCGATGTAGAATGATTAGGCGCGTTCGCCTGTTGAATCCAGAGGTCTGAAGTCGGTCTGCTAGTCGAGCTAGGTCCGCAAACCTATTCGTATTATTCGGACCATCTTGACGGAATCTTTCGGTTTTCTGTATTCAATTCAAGCTGTAGGACAGCTACAGAGCTAATGTTTACAGAAACTGATTCAGAATCATCAGTTGCGTTTGTCTGTCGAATCCAGAGCTCTGAACTCGGTCTGTTGCCCGATCTAGAATCGCGAAATTATTCGTATTGGTCGAGTCATCTTGAGAAGTGCTCTCGGTTTTCTTCACTCAACTCGCGCCTGAGGGGGGCTACAGTGCTTATTCTCACAGGAATCGATTTGAAGACATCAGGCGCGTCCGCCTGTCGAATCCAGAGCTCGGAACTCGGTCTGCTGCCCGAATCAGCTCTGCGAAACTACTGTATTGTTCGAGTCATCCTGAGAGGTGCTGTCGGTTTTCTGCACAACTCGGGCTGTAGGGGGGCTGCAGGGCTGGTAATGAGAGGAGTCGATTCGCAGACGTCAGACGCGTCCGCCTGTCGCATTGAGAGATAAAAAAAATATTCACTATAAGTCGGAATGTTGGTAGGTGCTGTTGGTTTTCTCAACTTAAGTCGAGCTAGGAAGCTCTACGAGTCTCCCGGCGGTAACCAAGGTTGACGGTTTACCGCCGGCGCCCAGTAGAGCTTCCCTTAGCAAGTTATTGCTGGAAGCTTAAGAGTAATTCCGGGGCGCTGGAGAGCTAGTTGGCAAGAAAAATCTCGACGGACCTTTTGCTGTTTTTTGGTCGGTTCAAAATTTTGTTCTCGAAATTCAACAATTCGTTTGAGCGCTAGTATTTTCTCCCGTGATATTCGATCTTATTCCCGCTCGCCATCTTGATCTCAGCTCGATCGGGTACCTTTCACTGCCAAAAAGCACTCCGGCGGGATCGGCCGTTTCGGGTCATCTTGTCACGCGCTGTCGGTTTTCTCAAGATAACTCGAGCTTTAGGACAGCTACAGAGCTGGTGAGCACAGCTAATCGATTCAGAATCTTGAGACGCGTTCGCCTGTTGAACCCAGAGGTCTGAACTCGGTCTGCTAGCCGAGCTAGATGCGCAAACCTATTCGTATTATTCGAGTTATCTTGACAGGCGCTCTCGGTTTTCTGTACTTAACTCGAGCTATAGGACAGCTAAAGAGCTGATGCGTACAGAATCTGATTCCGAATCATCAGTGACCGTTGTCTGTTGAATCCAGAGTTCTGAACTCGGTCTGCTGCCCGATCTAGAATCGCGATACTATTCGTATTGTTTGAGTCGCTTGCGAGATGCTCTCGGTTCTCTGCACTTAACTCGGGCTGTAGGGGGGCTGCATGGCTGGTAATCACTGGAATCGATTCGGAGACATCAGGCGCGTTCGCCTGCGGAATCCAGAGCTACGAACTCTGTTGCCCGAACTAGGTCTGCGAAACTGTTCGTATTGTTCGAGTCATCCTGAGAGGTGCTGTCGGTTTCCTGCACTTAACTCGGGCTGTAGGGGGGGGGCTGCAGGGCTGGTAATCACAGGAATCGATTCAGAGACATCAGACGCGTCCGCCTGTCGCATGCGGAGGTCTGATCTTGGTCTGATACTCGAGCTAGGTTTGCCAAACTATTCGTCTTGTTCGAGTCATCTTGAGAGGTGCTGTCGATTTACGCACGTAACTCGGGCTGTAGGAGAGCTAGAGAGCTCGTGCAGAAGACAATCCAGAAGCTCCCGAGAGGTTGGAAATTGCTTGGGCTGCAAAACTATTTTTTCTGTGTAATTTCTTTTGACATCATATGTTGTCAGGAAGCTCTACGAGTCCCCCGGCGGTAACAAAGGTTGACTGCACTCAGCTGGGAACGCGAGTCCAAACAAACAAACAAACAAAGGTTGACGGTTTACCGCCGGCGCCCAGTTTGGGTGGTTTTGCGAATATTTGGAAGATATTTGACAATTCATTTTCAGAAAGCAGATTTTTCGCACGTGTAAACGATAATGAGGGCCTCTGTGTCTTAATATGAGCTCTCTAGATGCAATTTTACTATCAAAACACTTGGGGGAACCAACTTGATGTCGACATTAAAAAAATATGTTTTCTTTTTTTTTACGATAAATGCTTCGAGAAACCTTTTTTTTGATGCTGAGCACTCTTACGCGTGCAAGGAGCTCTACGAGGTTCCCGGCGGTGACCAGGTTGACGGTTTACCGCCGGCGCCAGTTTTCTGGTGTGTGTGCGCCCTTTGCTCTCCGGTTTTGAACGCTGGCAAGTACCTCGTAGAGCTCTTCGGCAAGATGAGCTAAGAGGAATTCGGGCGCAGATGAAGCTAGTTGGCCAACCCGACCTTAAGAGACAATGTGGCGACTTCGGGTCGGTTATTCTACCTTTGTGCAAAATTTGAAAGTTCGTTTTACAAACCGGTATTTTTCCCACCTTCAGCGGGTTATGCCGCGTCTGCCAGTTAAATTCCCAGGTCTGTAGCTGTAATATTACTATCAAAAGACTTGAGGGAACCGTCGGTCGTTTCGAGTCATCTTGACACGCGTTGGCGGTTTTCTGTACTTAACTCGAGATTTAGGACAGCTACAGAGCTGATGTTTACAGAAACCGATTCAGAATGATCAGGCGCGTTCGTCTGTCCCATCGAGAGGTCTGAACTCGGTCTGCTGCTCGAGCTAGGCCCGCAAAACTATCTGTAATATACGATCATTTTGACAAGTGTTGTCGGTTTCCCTTAACTGAAGATTTGGCGCATCGAGAGGTCCGAACTCGGTCTGGCAGCTAGGTCCACGAAGCGAAGATGCAAAATTTAAAAAAAACATATTTCGGATATCTCTTCTTCACGCTTGAGAAAGCTTCTTTCGTGTGCTTCGAGCAGCGCCGCGCCAGAATAGAGCTCTACGAGGCTCCCGGCGGTTACCTGGTTGACGGTTTACCGCCGGATCCCAGGTGAACGCTACCAAGTTCTCTTTGCTCTCCGGATTTTCGACGCTGCCAAGTTATTGCTGGAAGCTTGAGAGTAATTCGGGGGCGCTGGAGAGCTAGTTGGCAAGAAACATCTCGACGTACCTTTTGCTGACTTTTGGTTGGTTGAACATTTTGTTCTAAAAAATCAACCATTCGTTAGAGCTCTAGTATCTTCTCTGATATTCGATCTCATTTCCGCTCGCCATCTTGATCTGAGCTCGATCCGGTACTTTTTACTGCTAAAAAGCGTCCGACGGGATCCGGCATTTCGAGTAATCTTGATACGCGGTGTCATTTTTCTCAAGATAACTCGAGCTTCAGGACAGCTACAGAGCTGGTAAGCATAGCTACTTGTTTCTGAATGATCATACGCGCTCGGCTGTTGAACTCAGAGGTCTTAAATCGGTCTGCTAGCCGAGCTGGGTCTGTAAACTTATTCGTATTATTTGAGTCATCTTGACAGACGCTCTCGGTTTTCTCTACTTAACTCGAGCTACAGGACAGCTTTCGAGCTGATACGTACAGAATCTTCAGAATCATCAGTGGCCGTTGTCTGTTAAATCTAGAGCTCTGAACTCGGTCTGCTGCGCGATCTAGAATTATCGCGAAACTGTTCGTATTATTCGAGACATCTTGAGAGATGCTGTCGGTTCTCTGCACTTAACTCGGGCTGCAGGGGGGGATGCTGCATGGCTGGTAATTACTGGAATCGATTCGGAGACATCAGGCGCGTCCGCCTGTCGAATCCAGAGCTCTGCTCTCTGCCTGCTCCCCAAACTAGGTCCGCGAAACTATTCGTACTGTTCGAGTGATCCTGAGAGGTGCTGTGGGTTTCCTGCACTGAGCTCGGGCTGTAGGGGGCTGCAGGGCTGGTAATCACAGGAATCGATTCGGAGACACCAGACGCGTATCAGAGGTCGGAACTCGATCTGAGAGAGGTATGAGATTGCTTGGGCTGAAAACTATTTGTTTGTTCTGTGTAATTTTTTATTACATGTGCTTAGGAAGCTGTACGAGTCCCCCGGCGGCAACAAAGGTTGACGGTTCACTGCCGGCGCCCAATGTCGACACGAAAAATCATTTTCTTTTTTTCGAGCTTTCAGAAGCTCTCGCTTTCGAATCCGAGCACTCTTACGCGTCAAATGAGCTCTACGAGGTTCCCGTCGGTGACCAGGTTGACGGTTTACCGCCGGCGCCAGTTCTGTTTGCTCTCCGGTTTTTAGACGCTGCCAAGTGGTCGGTTGAAAATTTGGTTCTCCAAATTCCTCAATTCGTTTGAGCTCTAGTATTTTTTCTATTATATCCGATTTCATTCCCGCTCGCCATCTTGATCTCAGCTCGATCGGGCACCTTTTGTTGTCAAAAAGCGTCCAGGCGGGATCGGTCGTTTCGAGTCATCTTATTAATACGCGCTGTCGGTTTTCTCAAGATAACTCGAGCTTCAGAATTGCTACAGCGCTGGTGAGCACAGCTAATCGATTCAGAATGTCAGGCGGGTTCGCCTGTTGAACCCAGAGGTCTGAACTCGGTCTGCTAGCCGAGCTAGGTCTGCAAAGCTATTTGTAGATTTGAGTCATCTTGACAGACGCTCTCGGTTTTCTGTACTTAACTCGAGCTACAGGACAGCTACAGAGCTGATACGTACAGAATCTGATTCATAATCAGCAGTGGCCGTTTTTGTTGAATCCAGAGCTCTGAACTCGGTCTGCTGCCCGATCTAGAATCGCGAAACTATTCGTATTGTTCGAGTCATCTTGAGAGATGCTGTCGGTTCTCTGCACTTAAACTCTGGCTGTAGGGGGGCTGCATGGCTGGTAATCACTGGAATCGATTCGGAGACATCAGGTGCGTCGGCCGTCCGAATCCAGAGCTCCGAACTCTGTCTGCTGCCCGATCTCGGTTCGCGAAACTATTCGTATTGATCGGGTCATCCTGAGAGGTGCTGTCGGTTTCCTGCACTTAACTCGGGCTGTAGGGGGGCTGCAGGGCCGGTAATCACAGGAATCGATTCAGAGATATCAGACGCGTCTGCCTGTCGCATGCAGAGGTCTGAACTCGGTCTGGTACGCTAGGTTTGCCAAACTAGTCGTATTGTTCGAGTCAACTTGAGAGGTGCTGTGTCGGTTCACGCACGTAACTCGGGCTGTAGGAGAGCTACAGAGCTCGTACAGAAGACAATCCAGAAGCATCGGGGGCGTTCGGCTATTGCATCCGAGAGGTCTAAAATTACTTGCTGAAAAACTATTTATGTGTATTTTTTGTCGACATTATATGTTGTTAGGAAGCTCTGCGAGTCCCCCGGCGGTAACATTGGCCGACCCGGCAATAAGAGACAATGTATTAACCTTAGGTAAGTTTTTCAATCTTTCCGCAAAATTTGGAAATTCGTTTTCAGAACCGCTATTTTTCTCACGTGGAGTGGGTTATGCCGTGGTTAAATTCTGAGGTCCGTAGCTGCAATTTTACTATCAAAACACTTGCTGGAACCGACGGCCGTTTCGAGTCATCTTAACACGCATCGACGGTTTTCTATACTTATCTAGGGGTTTCGGACAGCTACAGAGCTGACACTTATAAGAACTGATTGGAAATCATGAGGCGCGTTTGTCTGTCCATCTAGAGCTCTTAACTCGGTCTGATGCTCGAGCTAGGTGCGTAAACCTATTCGTATTCTGCGAGTGATTTTGACGAGTGCTGTCGGTTTTCTTTACTAAACACACGATTCAGAATTGCCACAGAGCTGGTACGCAGATGAACTGATTGCATAATGCGGCGCGTGCGTTTGTTGTATCGAGGGGTCTGAACTCGGTCTGCTACCCGAGCTAGGTCGCGAAACTAGTGGTTTTCTTGAAGTTCTCTTTGCAGGCGCTGTTGGTCTTCTGTGCTCAACTGAATCTCTTGCGTTGCAGAGCTGGTACGCACGGAAACTTATCCATAATCATCGGACGCGTTCGGCTGAAGCATCCAGAGGAACCAAGCTAGGTTTGCAAAACTATTTTGTATCGGGGTGTTTTTTTTCGAACTGATGGTGAATTTGTTCCACTCAACTCGAGCTGCAGATGAGCTCGAGAGCTCTTCCGCACAGAAATCTTGAAGAAAACCCGAAATGTGTGCCAGGCAGCCCCGCGCGAGAAAAGAGCTCTACGAGGCTCCCGGTGGTAACCTGGTTGACGGTTTACCGCCGGCTCCCAGTTCCGGGGCGCTGGAGAGCTAGTTGGCAAGAAAATCCTGACGGACCTTTTGCTGACTTTTGGTCGGCTGAAAATTTCGTTCTCGAAATTCAACAACTCGATTGAGCTCTCGTATTTTTTCCCATGATATTTCCGGAGAGCTCTCTGAGAGCTAGAGTGTTTTAGATTAGAAGCCGGGCGGTGGTCGTGCCCGCCAGCAGCCCATCTTCGCCGGTCCACGATCCTCGCAGCAGTTCGCCCGTCCCGGCAGCGGGTCCGGGAGAGCTTCTGGCAAGCGTCCACGCGTGCCTGCGCGCGAGCAGGCAGATGTGGAAGAGTTCCTGGCAGCGCTTCAGAGACGCTGCACGGGAGCCCCCAGAGCCCCAGAAGAGCTTCACGAGAGCTTCCGTGGGCTTGCCAGGAAGGCTTTCCGGCGTGTGTCCTCTTTGCTCTCCGGATTTTGGACGCTATTCTTCTATTCGATCTTATAACCGCTCGCCATCTTGATCTCAGCTTTTCCGAAAAATTGAAGGATATTTGACAATTCATTTTGGGAAAGCAGTTTTCTGGCACCTGTAGTGGATTATGGCGCGTCCGCCAGTAAAATTTTCAGGTCCGTAGCTGCAGTATTACTATCAAAACATTTGGAGGAACCGACGTTGGATAATAACAGAAAAGCGTGATTTTTCGAGTTTCTCAGCCCTTGCTTTAGACGCTTTCTTAATGCTCACCGAGGAGCGCCGTGTGAGGAAAGAGCTCTACGAGGGCCCCGGCGGTAACCTGGTTGACGGTTTACCGCCGGTTCCGATATCTCGTAGAGCTCTTCGGCAAGATGAGCTAAGGGGAATTCGGGCGCAGGGTGGAGCTAGTTGGCCGACCCGAGGTTAAGAGACAATGTGGTGACCTGGGGTTGGATTTGCAAAGATTAAAAAGATATTTGACAATTTATTTGAGAAACTAGATATTTCTCACGTGTAGTGTGCTGCTTCTGCCAGTGAAATTCTCAGGTCCGTAGCTGCAATATTTTTAATGAAAAGACTCGCAGGAACCGACGTTGTATCAAAACAGAAACATATGTTTTTTTTCGAAATTTTTGTTTCTCGTTGCAGAAGCTTTCCTCATGTCTTCCGACGATTGCCGTGCAAGAAAAGAGCTCTACGAGGTTTCCGGCGGTAACCAACGGCTCTGTATGGCCGTGGAGCACATTTTGGGTAGCATCTTTCATCCAAGCAGCTGACTCATTTCATCTTGCTTGGAGCTCTCCAACACCTTTACATTTTCACATGTTGTATTGCATCCTTTTCCTTGTTCCTGCATCCTATTCCGTTGCCTATGCCTCAGTGGCTCGGCAGTGTGATGATAAGAGTTGCCCTCTCCAGCTACCCTGTGCTCCGTTTGGGAGTCTTAGGGCTCAGCTGTCACAGCTGTCCGCGCCCTGACTCAAACTCAAAAACCAGGTTGACGGCTTACCGCCGGTTCCAAGTTACCACCCATCTTGATCTTTGCTCGATCGAGTACCTTTTGCTGCCAAGAAGCGGGCAGGCGGGATCGGCCGTTTGAAGTCATCTCGACACGCGGTGACGGTTTTTCGAACATAACTCGAGCTTTAGGACAGCTACAGAGCTGGTAAGCACAACTAATCGATTCAGAATGATCAGGCGCGTTCGCCTGTTGAATCCAGAGGTTTGAACTCGGTCTGCTAGCCGAGCTAGGTCCGCAAAGCTATTCGTATTATTCCGGTCATCTTGACAGACACTCTCGGTTTTCTGTACTTAACTCGAGCTATAGCACAACTACAAAGCTTATACTTACCGAAACCGATTCAGAATCATCAGTCGCACTTGTCTGTTGAATCCAGAGCTCTGAACTCGGTCTGCTGTCCGATCTAGAATCGCGAAACTATTCGTATTGTTCGAGTCATCTTGAGAATTGCTTTCGGTTTTCTGCACTCAACTCGGGCTGGGGGGGGGCTACAGTGCTGGTGGTAACAGAAATCGATTTGAAGACATCAGGCGCGTCCGCCTGTGGAATCCAGAGCTTGGAGCTCGGTCTGCTGCCCGAACTAGGTACGCGAAACTATTGTATTGTTCGAGTCATCCTGAGAGGTGCTGTCGGTTTTTTGCACTTAACTCGGGCTGTAGGGGGGGCTGCAGGGCTGGTAATCACAGGAGTCGATTCGCATACATCAGACGCGTCCGCCTGTCGTATTCAGAGGTCTGAACTCGGTTTGATACTCGAGCTGGGTTGCCAAACTATTCGTATTGTTTCATCTTGATACGTGCTGTCGGTATATTCGACTTAACTCGAGATACAGGACAGCTACAGGACTGGTGCGCACATCTTATCGATTCAGAATCATCAGGCGCGTTCGTCTGTTGCATCCAGAGGTCTGAACTCGGTCTGCTAGCCGAGCTGAGACCGCAAAACCTATTCGTATTATTCGAGTCACGTTGACAGGCGCTCTCGGTTTTCTGTACTTAACTCGAGCTATATGACAGCTACAGAGCTGATATTCAGAGTAACTGATTTAGAATCATCAGTCGCGTTTCTCTACTTCATCGAGAGCTCTGAAATCGGTCTGCTGTCCGATCTAGAAATACGAAACTATTCGTATTGTTCGAGTCATCTGGAGGGTGCTGTCGGTTTTCCGCACTTAACTCGGGCTGTAGGGGGGCTACAGTGCTGGTGGTCACAGGAATCGATTTGAAGACATCAGGCGCGTCCGCCTGTCGAACCCAGAGCTCGGAAATCGGTCTGCTGCCCGAACTAGGTCCGTGAAACTATTCGTATTGTTCGAGTCATCCTGAGAGGTGTTGTCGATTTTCTGCATTTAACTCGGGCTGTAGGGGGGCTGCAGGGCTGGTAATCACAGGAATCGATTCAGAAACATCAGACGCGTCCGCCTGTCGCATACAGAGGTCTGAACTCGGTCTCATACTCGAGCTGAGGTTGCCAAATTATGTGTTGTGTCCGAGTCATCTTGAGAGGTGCTGTCGATTTACGCACGTCACTCGGGCTGTAGGACAGCTACAGAGCTCGTGCAGAAGACAATCCAGAAGCATCAGGGGCGTTCGGATGTTGCATCGAGAGGTCTGAAATCACTTGGGCTGAAAAACTATTCGTTCTCTGCGATTTTTTGACATTATATATTGTCAGGAAGCTCTACGAGTCCCCCGGCGGTAAGAAAGGTTGACGGTTTACCGCCGGCGCCCAGTTTTGTTCTCGAAATTCAACCATTCGTTAGAGCTCTAGTATTTTTTCCCATGATATTCGATCTCATTACCGCTCGCCATCTTGATCTCAGCTCGATCGGGTACTTTTCACTGTCAAAAAGCACTGCGGCGGGATCGGTTGTTTCGAGTCATCTTGATACACGCTGTCGGTATATTGGACTTAACTCGAGATATAGGACAGCTACAGAGTTGGTAAGCACACCTTATCGATTCAGAATGATCAGGCGCGTGCGTCTGTTGCATCTAGAGGTCTGAACTCGGTCTGCTAGCCGAGCTAGGTCCGCAAATCTATTCGTATTATTCGAGTCATCTTGACAGGTGCTCTCGGTTTTCTGTACTTAACTCGAGCTGTAGGACAGCTACTGAGCTGATACTTACAGTAACCGATTCAGAGTCATCAGTCGCGTTTGTCTGTTGAATTCAGTGCACTGAACTCGGTCTGCTGCCCGATCCAGAATCGCGAAACACTTCGTATTGTTCGAGTCATCCTGAGAGAGTTTTCTGCACTTAACTCGGGCTGTAGGGGCTACAGTGCTGGTGGTGACAGCAATCGATTTGAAGACATCAGGCGCGTCCGCCTGTAGAATCCATAGCTCGGAACTCGGTCTGCTGCCCGAACTAGGTCCGCGAAGCTGTTCGTATTGTTCGAGTCATCCTGAAAGATGCTGTCGGCTTTCTGCACTTAACTCGTTTGCCAAACTATTCGTTTTGTTCGAGTTATCTTGAGAGGTGCTCTGTCGATTTACGCACGTACTCGGGCTGTAGGAGAGCTACAGAGCTCGTACTGAAGATAATCCAGAAGCATCGGGGGGCGTTCGGCTGTTGCATCGAGAGGTCTGAAATCGCTTGGGCTGAAAAACTTTTCGTTCTCTGCATTTTTTTCGACATTATATGTTGTCAGGAAGCTCTACGAGTCCCCCGGCGGTAAGAAAGGTTGACGGTTTACCGCCGGCGCCCAGTACCTCGTAGAGCTCCTCGTCTCGATGAGCTAGAGGAATGACTCGTAGAGCTTCCCTGAGCTAGCAGCTGGAAGCTTAAGAGTAATTCGGACGCACTGGCGGGCTAGTTGGCTCGAAAAATCTCGACGGAACTTTTGGTGACTTTTGCTCAGTTGAAAATTATGTTCTCAAAATTTGAACATTCGTTAGAGCTCTAGTATTTTTTCCCGTGATGTATGATCTTAGTGCGACTCGCCATCTTGATGTCAGCTCGATCGGGTGAATATTACTAGCTTGGGCTGAAAAACTATTTGTTCTCTACATTTTTTTCCACATTATATATTGTCAGGAAGCTCTACGAGTCCCCCGGCGGTAACAAAGGTTGACGGTTTACCGCCGGCGCCCAGTTCCGGCGCGGGGTGGAGCTAGTTGGCCCACCCGGCCAGAAAGGACAAAGTGGTAGCTTTTGATCAGTTTTGCCATTATTTGAAAGATATTTGACAATTCATTTTAAGAAAGCAGATTTTTCGCACCTGTAGTGACTCGTAGAGCTTCCCTAAGCTAGCAGCTGGAAGCTTAAGAGTAATTCGGACGCACTGGCGGGCTAGTTGGCTCGAAAAATATCGACGGAACTTTTGGTGACTTTTGCTCAGTTGAAAATTATTTTCTCAAAATTTGAACATACGTTAGAGCTCTAGTATTTTTTTCCCGTGATCTATGATCTTAGTGCGACTCGCCATCTTGATGTCAGCTCGATTGGGTGAATATTTCTATCGAAAAGAAAAGCACTGTGGCGGGATCGGGTGGCGAGTGCTATGTTGGTAGGTGCTGTCGGTTTTCTCAACTTAACTCGAGCTATAGGCAAGCTACAGAGATGGCAAGCACAGCTTTCGGATTCAGAATGATGATGCGCGTCTACATGTGGCGGGAGAATGTTCAGCGCTGGATATGTAAGAAGTTATGATCGAAAAACCTCTTTGCATGAGTACTACACTTGATTGTGTGATTTGGTTTTCTCAACTTAACTCGAGCTGTAGGGCAGCTACAGAGCTCTTAGGCACAGCAGACGACTCAGAATCATCATGCGTGTCTGCTCATTGCGCCAGAGCTCTCGAAGTGAGCTAGAATTCGAGAATCGATTGAACAACTTATTCACTATGAGTCGGAATGTTGGTAGGTGCTCTCGGTTTTTTTCAACTTAACTCGAGCTGTAGGCAAGCTACAGAGCTCTCAGGCACAGCAGGCGGCTCAGAATGATCATGCGCGTCTGCTCATTGCGCGCGATCTTCCAATATGAGCTAGAATTCGAGAAACCATTCAAAAAATATTCACTATGAGTCGGAATGTTGGTAGGTGCTGTCGGTTTTCTCAACTTAACTCGAGCTGTAGGGCAGCTATAGAGCTATTAGCGCTCGGGCTGAACAACTAGTCGTACTCTGCTTATTCTTTTGAGATGGTATATCAAGGAAGCTCTACGAGTCCCCCGGCGGTAGCCAAGGTTGACGGCTTACCGCCGGCGCCCAGTGGATTATGGCGCGTCCGCCAGTGAAATTTTCAGGACAATAGGTGCAGTATTAGTATTGAAACACTTGGGGGATCGACGTTGTACAAATACAGAAAAACGTGATTTTTCGAATTTCTCAGGTCTCTAGAAGCTTTCTTCATGCTTACCGAGGAGCGCCGTGTGAGAAAAGAGCTCTACGAGGGCCCCGGCGGTAACCTGCTTGACGGTTTGCCGCCGGTTCCCATTGGTCGACCCGGCCAGAAAGGACGAACTGTTAACTTTTGGGTGGTTTTACGAATATTTGAAAGATATTTGACAATTTATTTTGAGGAAGCAGATATTTCGCACCTGTAAACGACCATGAGGGCCTCTGCGTCTTAATATGAGCTCTCTAGGCGTACATTTACTATCAAAACACTTGGCGGAACCAACTTCACGTCGACATGAAAAGAAATGAATGTTTAATTTTTGGAGAAATGCCTTCAGAAGCTCTCTCTTCCGACTCTGAGCTCTCTCACGCGTGAAAAGAGCTCTACGAGGTTCCCGGCGGTGACCCGGTTGACGGTTCACCGCCGGCGCCATTGGGCGCTACCAAGTTGGCAAGAAAAATCTCGACGGAACTTTTGGTGACTTCTGGTCGGTTGAAAATTTTGTTCTCGAAATTCAACTATTCGTTAGAGCTCTAGTATTTTTTCCCGTGATATTCGATCTTATTCCCGCTCGCCGTCTTGATCTCAGCTCGATCGGGTACCTTTTACTGCCAAGCAGGCAGGCGGGATCGGCCGTTTCAAGTCATCTTGACACGCGATGATGGTTTTCTGAACATAACTCGAACTTTAGGACAGCTACAGAGCTGGTAAGAACAGCTAATCGATTCAGAATGATCAGGCGCGTTCGCTTGTTGAATCTAGAGGTCTGAACTCGGTCTGCTAGCCGAGCTAGGTCTGCAAACCTAGTCGTATTATTCGAGTCATCTTGACAGACGCTCTCGGTTTTTGTACTATAGGACAGCTACAGAGCTGATACTTACAGAAACCGATTCAGAATCATCAGTCGCATTTATCTGTTGAATGCAGAGCTCTGAACTCGGCCTGCTGCCCGATGTAGAATCGCGTAACTATTCGTATTGTTCGAGTGATCTTCAAAGTGCTCTTGGTTTTCTGCACTGAACTCGGGCTGGGGGGCGGCTACAGTGCTGTGGTTACAGGAGTCGATTTGAAGACATCAGGCGCGTCCGTCTGTCGAATCCAGAGCTCGGAACTCGGTCTGCTGCCCGAACTAGGTCCGCGAAACTATTGTATTGCTCGAGTCATCCTGAGAGGTGCTGTCGGTTTTCTGCACTTAACTCGGGCTGTAAGGGGGCTGCAGGGCTGGTAATCACAGGAGTCGATTCGCTGGCATCAGACGCGCCCGCCTGTCGCATTCAGAGGTCTGAACTCGGTTTGATACTCGAGCTGGGTTGCCAAACTATTCGTTTTGTTAGAGTCATCTTGAGAGGTGCTGTCGATCTACGCACGTAACTCGGGCTGTAGGAAGCTACAGAGCTCGCAAAGAAGAGAAGCCAGAAGCATCGGGGGCGTTCGGCTCTTGCATCGGGAGGTCTGACAACATTATATATTGTCAGGAAGCTCTACGAGTCCCCCGGCGGTAAGGAAGGTTGACGGTTTACCGCCGGCGTCCAGTTGGCAAGAAAAATCTCGACGGACCTTTTGGTGACTTTTGGTCGGTTGAAAATTTTGTTCTCGAAATTCAACCATTCGTTAGAGCTTTAGTATTTTTTCCCGTGATATTCGATCTTATTTACCTCGTAGAGCTCTTCGGCATCGATGAGCTAGAGGAATTCCGGGGCGGGGTGGAGCTAGTTGGTCGACCCGGCCAGAAAGGACAAAGTGGTGACTTTTGGGTGGTTTTGCGAATATTTCAAAGATATTTGACCATTTATTTTGAGGGAGCAGATTTTTCGCACCTGTAGTGGGTTATGCCGCGTCTGCCAGTAAAATTTTCAGGTCTGTAGGTTCAGTATTACTATCAAAACACTTGGAGCAACCGACGTTGGATAAAAACAGAAAAACGTGATTTTTCGAGTTTTTTGTTTCTCGTTCCAGAAGCTTTCCTCATGTGTTCCGATCGCCGTGCAAGAAAATAGCTCTACGAGGTTTCCGGCGGTAACCAGGTTGACGGTTTACCGCCGGTTCCAATCCGCTCGCCATCTTGATCTCAGCTCGATCGGGTACCTTTTACTTCCAAAAAGCGTCCAGGCGGGATCGGCCGTTTCGAGTGATCTTGATACGCGCTGTCGGTATATTGGACTTAACTCGAGATACAGGATAGCTACAGAGCATATGAGCACACCTTATCGATTCAGAATGATCAGGCGCGTTCGTCTGTTGCATCCAGAGGTCTGAACTCGGTCTTCTAGCCGAGCTAGGTCCGCAAACTTATTCGTATTATTCGAGTCATCTTGACAGGCGCTCTCGGTTTTCTGTACTTAACTCGAGCTATATGACAGCTACAGAGCTGATACTTACAGAAACCGATTCAGAATCATCCGTCGCGTTTGTTTGTTGAATCCAGAGCTCTGAACTCGGTCTGCTGCCCGCTCTAGAATCGCGTAACTATTCGTATTGTTCGAGTCATCTTGAGAGCTGCTGTCGGTTTTCTGTACTTAACTCGGGTGGTGCGGGGGCTACAGTGCTGGTAGTCACAGGAATAGATTTTGAGACATCCGGCGCGTCCGCCTGTCAAATCCAGAGCTCGGAACTTGGTCTGCCGCCCGAACTGGGTCCGCAAAACTATTCGTATTGTTCGAGTCATCCTGAGATGCTGTCGGTTTTCTGCACTTAACTCGGGCTGCAGGGGGGCTGCAGGGCTGGTAATCACAGGAATCGATTCGGAGACATCAGACGCGTCCGCCTGTCGCATTCAGAGGTTTGAACTCGGTCTGATACTCGAGCTGGGTTTGCCAAACTATTTGTTTTGTTCGAGTCATCTTGAGAGGTGCTGTCGATTTACGCACGTAACTCGGGCTGTAGGAGAGCTACAGAGCTCGTGCAGAAGACAATCCGGAAGAATCGGGGGCGTTCGGCTGTTGCATCCAGAGGTTTCAAATCGCTTGGGCTGAAAAACTATTCGTTCTCTGCAATGTTTTTTGAACCTTATATATTGTCAGGAAGCTCTACGAGTCCCCCGGCGGTAAGAAAGGTTGACGGTTTACCGCCGGCGCCCAGTTGGCCCACCCGGCCGGGGCGGACAAATTGGTGACTTTTGGTCGGTTTTGCGAAAATTTGAAAGATATTTAACCATTTATTTTGAGAAAGCAGATTTTTGCGCGTCGCAGTGGCATGTGAACTCTCTGACAGCAGCTCAGCTCCCCCGATGTATTTTCTCATGAGTTGACTTCCGGGAACTGAGCGAATGTGAACACCGAAAAAATAAAAAATAAAGATGTTCGTTTTTTTTTTTTTTTTTTTTTTTGTTTTAAAAAAAAACCTATTTCGATTCTCAGCACTCTTACCAGTGTGAGGAGCTCTACGAGGTTCCCGGCGACGACTTTGAAGGCCTCGACGTCTTAATATGAGCTCTATAGGCGTTTTTTACTATCGAAACACTTGGCGCAACCGACTTCTCGTCGACATGAAAAAAGTCAATGTTGTTTTTTTCGAGAAATGCCTCCAGAAGCTCTCGTCTTCGACTCCGAGCACTCTCACGCGTGGAAGGAGCTCTACGAGGTTCCCGGCGGTGACCAGGTTGACGGTTCACCGCCGGTGCCAGTTGGCAAGAAAAATCTCGACGGACCTTTTGGTGACGTTTGGTCGGTTGAAAATTTTGTTCTCTTAATTCCTCAATTCGTTTGAGCTCTAGTACCTCGTAGAGCTCTTCGGCGTCGATGAGCTAGAGGAATTCCGGCGCGGGCTGGAGCTAGTTGGCCGACCCGACGACAAGAGACAATGTGACAACTTTGGGTCGGTTTTGCAAAGATTTGAGAGATATTTGACAATTCATTTTGAGAAACCAGATTTTTCCCACCTGTAAACGACTATGAGAACCTCTGCGTCTTAATATGAGCTCTGTAGGCGCACATTTACTATCAAAACACTTGCCGGAACCAACTTCATGTCGACATGAAAAAAATGAATGTTCAATTTTTCGAGATGTCTCCAGATGCTCTCTCTTCCGAATCTGAGCTCTAACGCGTGAAAAGAGCTCTACGAGGTCCCCGGCGGTGACCAGGTTGACGGTTCACCGCCGGCGTCAGTATTTTTTCCCGTGATATTTGATCTTATTCCCGCTCGCCATCTTGATCTCAGCTCGATCGGGTACCTTTACTGCCAAAAAGCACACTGGCGGGATCGGCCGTTTCGAGTCATCTTGATGCGCGTTGTCGGTATTTTGTACTTAACTCGAGATAGAGGACAGCTACAGAGCTGGTAAGCACACCTTGTCGATTCAAAATTATTAGGCGCGTTCGTCTCTTGCATCGAGAGGTCTGAACTCGGTCTGCTAGCTGAGCTAGGTCCGCAGACCTGTTCGTATTGTTCGAGTCATCTTGACAGACATTCTCGGTTTTCTGTACTTAACTCGAGCTATATGACAGCTACAGAGCCGATACTTAGAGAAACCGATTCAGAATCATCAGTCGCGTTCGTCTGTTGAATCCAGAGCTCTGAACTCGGTCTGCTGCCCGAGCTAGAATCGCGAAACTATCGTATTGTTCGAGTCATCTTGAGAGGTGCTGTCGGTTTTCTGTACATAACTCGGGCTGTATGGGGGCTACAGTGCTGGTAGTCACAGGAATCGATTAGGAGACATCAGGGGCGTCCGCCCGTCGAATCCAGAGCTCGGAACTCGGTCTGCTGCCCGAACTAGTTTCGCGAAACTATTCGTATTGTTCGAGTCATCCTGAGAGGTGCTGTCGGTAGGGGGCTGCAGGGCTGGTAACGACAGGAATCGATTCGGAGACATCAGACGCGCCCGCCTGTCGCATTCAGAGGTATGAACTTGGTCTGATACTCGAAGTAGGTTTGCCAGCTGTTCCTATTGTTCGAGTTATCTTGAGAGGTGCTGTCGATTTACGCACGTACCTCGGGCTGTAGGAGAGCTACAGAGCTCGTACAGAAGACAATCCAGGAGCAGCGGGGGGCGTTTGGCTGTTGCATCGAGGTCTCAAACCGCTGGGGCTGAAAAATTATTTGTTCTCTGCAATTTTTTCGACATTATATATTGTCAGGAAGCTCCACGAGTCCCCCGGCGGTAAGAAAGGTTGACGGTTTACCGCCGGCGCCCAGTACCGCCGGCACCTCGTAGAGCTCTTCGGCATCGATGAGCTAGAGGAATTCCGGCGCGGGGTGGAGCTAGTTGGTCGACCCGACGTTAAGAGACAATGTGAGAACTTTGGGTGGGTTTTGCTAAGATTTGAAAGATATTTGCCAATTTATTTTGATAAACCAGATTTTTCGCACCTGTAGTGGGCTATGCCGCGTTCGCCAGTCAAATTCTTAGGTGCGTAGGTGCAGTATTACTATCAAAACACTTGGAGCAACCAACGTTGGATAAACACAGAAAAACGTGATGTTTCGAGTTGTTCTTTTCTCGGTCCAGAAGCATTCTTCATATGTTTCGACAATCGCCGTGCAAGAAAAGAGCTCTACGAGGTTCCCGGCGGTAGCCAGGTTGACGGTTTACCGCCGGTTCCCAGTGCCGCCGGCTCCCAGTGGTCGGTTGAAAATTTTGTTCTCGAAATTCAAGAATTCGTTTGAGCTCTAGTTTTTTTTTCCCGTGATATTCGATCTTATTCCCGCTCGCCGTCTTGATCTCAGCGCGCGGGGTACCTCTTACTGTCAAAAAGCACTGCGGCGGAGTCGGCCGTTTCGGGTCATCTTGACGCGGTGACGGTTTTCTCAAGATAACTCGAGCTATGGAAGAGCTGCAGAGCTGATACTCACAGAAACTACGCGTTCGTCCGTTGCATCCAGAGGCCTGAACTGGGTCTGCTACTCGAGCTAGGTCTGCGAAACTATTCGTATTGTTCGAGTCATCTTGAGAGGTGCTGTCGGTTTTCGCACGTAACTCAGGCTGTAGCAGAGCTACAGAGCTGGTACGCACAGAAAGCGATCCAGAAGCATCAGGAGCGTTCGTCTGTTGCATCGATAGGTCTGAACTTGGTCTGCTATCCGAGTAAGGTTCAAAATTGTTCGTATTCGACTGATTTTTTCCAAATAATGGTGAATTTCTTTTTTCTGAAATCGTGAGGCGTGAAGCATCTGGACGCTTGGTTTGAGTCTGTTGTGAACGCAGACGCCAAAAACGGATTCGTACTCTGCTACTTCCTCCCAGCACAGCAATGGGATATCACTAGACGCCTGAGATCAATCTGCTATGAGCTCGGGCTTAAAAACTATTTGTTCTCTGCTATTTTTCGAGCATAATATATGGTCAGGAAGCTCTACGAGTCCCCCGGCGGTAATACAGGTTGACGGTTTACCGCCGGCGCCCAGTTGGCAAGACAAATGTCGACGGAACTTTTGCTCACTTTTGGTCGGTTGAAAATTTTGTTCTCCAAATTCAACAGTTCGTTTGAGCTCTAGTATAATTTTTCCATGCTATTCGATCTTATTTCTGCTCGCCATCTTGATCTCAGCTCGATCGGGTACCTTTTACTGCCAAAAAGCAGGCAGGCGGGATCGGCCGTTTCAAGTCCTCTTGATACGCGCTCTCGGTATATTGGACTTAACTCGAGATACAGGACAGCGACAGAGCTGGTAAGCGCACCTTATCGATTCAGAATGATCAGGCGCATTTGCCTGTTGCGTCCAGAGGTCTGGACTCGGTCTGCTAGCCGAGCTAGGTCCGCAAACCTATTCGTATTGTTCGTTTATCTTGAGAGGCGCTCTCGGTTTTCCGTACTTAACTCGAGGTATACGACAGCTACAGAGCTGATGCTTACAGAAACCGATTCGGAATCATCAGTCGCGTGATACTCGATCCTATTCCCGCTCGTCATCTTAATCTCAGCTCGATCGGGTACCTCTTACCGCCAAAAAGCACACGGGCGGGATCGGCTGTTTCGAGTCACCTTGATACGCGTTGTTGGTATTTCGTACTTAACTTGAGCTGTAGGGCAGCTACAGAGCTCATAGTCACAGAAATCGATTGAGAATCATCAGGCGCGTTCGTCTGTTGAATCTAGAGCTCTGAACTCGGTCTGCTGCCCGATCTAGAATCGCGAAACTATTCGTATTGTTCGAGTCATTTGAGGTGCTGTCAGTTTTCTGTACTTAACTCAGGCTAGGGAGGGGCTACAGGGCTGGTAATCACACGAATCGATTTGGAGACATCAGGCGCGTCCGTCTGTCGAATCCAGAGCTCGGAACTCGGTCTGCTGCCCGAGCTAGGTCCGCGAAACTATTCGTAATGTTCGAGTCATCTTGAGAGCTGCTGTCGGTTTTCTGCACTTAACTCGGGCTGTAAGGTGGCTGCAGGGCTGGTAATCACAGGAGTCGATTTAGAGACATCAGGCGGGTCCGCCTGTCGCATTCAGAGGTCTGAACTCGGTCTGATACTCGAGCTAGGTTCGCGAAGCTATTCGTATTGTTCGAGTCATCTGGAGAGGTGCTGTCGATTTTCGCGCGTAGCTCGGGCTGTAGTAGAGCTACAGAACCCGTACGCACAGAAAACGATCCAGAAGCATCAGGGGCGTTCGGCTTTTCCATCGAGAGGTGAAATCGCTTGGCCTGAAACACTATTCGTTCTCTGCATTTTTTTTCACATTTTATACGGTCAGGAAGCTCTACGAGTCCCCCGAGTGTGCCCCTGTACCTACAGTATGCTTTACTTAACCCCTTGTGTGAATGTGTAGGCACCGTCTATTATGATGGGATTGAGGTTTTGGAGGTACGGTGGGACAAATGTATTCGGACGGGCGGGCCTGAGGGCCCATTGGCTTTCAACCTTATTGTTGCTGCTATGTGGAGTTCCACGATTCGAGAATGGGACGTACTAGGACTAGGTTATCGTATTGAGTTTGCGACTGGCTCGACTAGCTGTGTTTCGATTATCAATCGCTTCCTTTGGGCGGACAACTGTTATGTTCTGGCTCGGAGTCGGGAGGAACTCACGCGCATGTTATACGGTCTAACTACACAGTTACATGACTATGGCATGAAATGGAAAGAGTCCAGTCTATTGTACATGGTGTTCGGGGTTGGTCCTCCGCGAGATGCGGAAGGGGAAATATTACGCACTGCTGATCTTGTTCTCTCGATGGGGTTGGAGGATTCGGGAGTGTATCGATTTAGAAGAGTGACGGAGATGGAGGTGCTTGGGGCTCATATTTGTTCTGAACTACATGTGAATGAGCATCCAGATTTGGATGCTAGTATTGACTCTGATCGCAGGGCTTTCTGGGGGCAGGCGACCTTCTTCCGCTCCACGGCCATCCCGTTGAAAGATAAGTATGAGAGGTATGCACAGAGGGTTCAGAGTATTGTTCTCTACGCGGCGGAAGGATGCACGGTCGGCTCTAGTTCATTGAGTGCCCTTCATATCTTTGAGGGTGAGTGCCTGGCTGTAATGTCTCGTTGTATACGGAGGGAAGGGGAAAGTTATCAGGAATGGAATACGAGGAGGTATGAACGTGCGAGACAAAAAATTCATGATGCACACTATGCGGGTATAGTACAGAAGTTTCTCAGAGTGCACTGGATGTGGGCAATCGACATCCATGATTTTGCCCATAGGTTGATCACTGATCGGGAGGCGCTGGAGGCAAACTCGACAAGAGCTTGGAGATACTCTCGTTTCTCATGCCTGGCGTTTGGCCGACTGTGGGATAGAATGAGGACAGATCCAAGCGAGGCTCTCAGATGTTGGGGGAAATGGAAGGAGGCCAGCTCAATGAAACGACATCGTGGGGGACAGGAGAGTGTAGGACTTCGTCCGTGGTACTATTCATTAGAATCGTTTATGGTTTATCCTGGTGGGAGTTCTTTGCTGGAAGTTTCGAACATTTCATGGATTTCGCTGCGCATGTTTGTTCTAGTACTATGTTGAAGTATTTCCAAAAGAAATGCAAAGGCTTGGCGTCCTCAGGGGTGCCTGTGTTCTTGAACTTGGATGAGGATGGAGGGGTTCATATTGGTCAGGATCGGGAGGATACACCAGCATTTAGGGATCGTCTCAGCAAACGTATTGCGTTGCATAACATGCGTTGCACACAGTGGGACCTCGAAACGGATGGGATACCACTGGATATTCAGGGGGACTCACTGCTTGTGATTAACTGGCTCTGTGGGAAATGGAAAGTATTAGCTCAGGTATATCAGAAAGGGGTGGATACTCTGATTAATAAGTTGGACGAGATGCAGGAAACATACTCGGTTAGGCCTCCAGAGGCTGGCCGTGACTTCTTCTCTCATTCTTTTCGGGAATGGAACCAGAGAGCTGACTTACTGACCCATCAGGCCCGTCAGGGCCACGTGTGCGCCGATTTCATTTACCTCAGCGATTTTGAATCTCAGTGTTATACTCCTTGCCTTATCAAAGCCGGCTTTGATGGGGGCGTTTGTAGCCGCGGAAGTGCCTGTGGTGTGTGGATACAGATTGGTCTGCGAAACAAATATATCTTCTCGCGGACCGACATCATTTTCAAGGATGTGTATCTTGCGGCTTGGTGTCTGCCACCAAGCGCCACTGTCACAGATACGGAACTATCAGCGGCGGAGCGCATATGCGATGTGCTCCCACAGGTTGTGCAGACCTTCTTTGATCATTCGCAGTGATAAGTCACACATTGTTTCATCTTTATATGTGTTCTTGTTTATTCCAACAGCTTCGCTGTTCATTGACTCATTCGTTTGTCTTTTGCGTGCTTTGCGTTTGATTGTGTCATTGCGGGCATGTGATTCTCTTTATTCCAACAGCTTCGCTGCGTGGTATAAGAGCTGACTGCTTGCGTGATAAATAAGAGGCTCTGTTTCGCCTGATACTTTGTTGGACCTGGCCTTAGTGGCCAAGACGGTCCCAGCAAAGACGCCAAAAAAAAGAAATGTTGATGGTTTACCGCCGGCGCCCAGTTCCGGGGCGCTGGAGAGCTAGTTGGCAAGAAAAATCTCGACGGAACTTTTGCTGACTTTTGGTCGGTTGAAAATTTGGTTCTCGAAATTCAACAATTCGTTTGAGCTCTAGTATTTTTTCCCGTGATTTTCGATCTTATTCCCGCTCGCCATCTTGATCTCAGCTCGATCGGGTACCTTTTACTGCCAAAAAGCAGACAGGCGGGATCGGTCGTTTCGAGTCATCTTGACACGCGATGACGGTTTTCTGAATCTGAACTCGGTCTGCTGCCCGATCTAGAATCGCGAAACTATTCGTATTCTTCGAGTCATCTTAAGAAGTGCTCTCGGTTTTCTGCACTCAACTCAGGCTGAGGGGGGCTACAGTGCTGGTGGTCACAGGAATCGATTTGAAGACATCAGGCGCGTCCGCCTGTCGAATCCAGAGCTCGAAACTCGGTCTGCTGCCCGAGCTAGGTCCGCGAAGCTATTGTATTGTTCGAGTCATCCTGAGAGATGCTGTTGGTTTTCTGCACTTAACTCGGGCTGTAGGGGGGCTGCAGGGCTGGTAATCGCAGGAGTCGATTCGCAGACATCAGACGCCGCCTGTCGCATTCAGAGGTCTGAACTCGGTCTGATACTCGGCTGGGTTGCCAAACTATTCGTTTTGTTTGAGTCATCTTGAGAGGTGCTGTCGATTTACGCACGTAACTCGGGCTGTAGAAGAGCTACAGAGCTCGTACAGAAGACAATCGAGAAGCATCGGGGGCGTTCGGCTGTTGCATCGAGAGGTCTGAAATCGCTTGGGCTGAAAAACTATTCGTTCTCTGCAATTTTTTTCGACATTATATATTGTCAGGAAGCTCTACGAGTCCCCCGGCGGTAAGAAAGGTTGACGGTTTACCGCCGGCGCCCAGTTCCGCGGCGCTGGAGAGCTAGTTGGCAAGACAAATCTCGACGGACCTTTTGGTGACTTTTGGTCGGTTGAAAATTTTGTTCTCGAAATTCCTCAATTCGTTTGAGCTCTAGTATTTTTTCCCGTGATTTTCGATCTTATTCCCGCTCGCCATCTTGATCTCAGCTCGATCGGGTACCTTTTACGGCCAAAAATCACACTGGCGGGACGGGCCGTTTCGAGTCATCTTGATACGCGCTTTCGGTATTGAACTTAACTCGAGATGGACAGCTACAGAGCTGGTGAGCACACCTTATCGATTGAGAATGTTCAGGCGCGTTCGTCTGTTGCATGCAGAGGTCTGAACTCGGTCTGCTAGCCGAGCTAGATCCGCAAACCTATTTGTATTATTCGAGTCATCTTGACAGGCGCTCTCGGTTTTCTGTACTTAACTCGAGCTATATGACAGCTACAGAGCTGATACTTACAGAAGCCGATTCAGAATCATCAGTCGCGTTCGTCTGTTCAATCCAGAGCTCTGAACTCGGTCTGCTGCCTGATCTAGAATCGCAAAACTATTCGTATTGTTCGAGTCATCTTGAGAGATGCTGTCGATTTTCTGTACTTAACTCGGGCTGTAGGGGGGCTGCAGTGCTGTTAGTCACAAACATCGATTTGAAGACATCAGGTGCGTCCGCCTGTCGAATCCAGAGCTCGGAACTCGGTCTGCTGCGCGAACTAGGTCCGCGAAGCTATTCGTATTGTTCGAGTCAAACTGAGAGGTGCTGTCGTTTTTCTGCACTTAACTCGGACTGTAGGGTGGCTGCAGGGCTGGCAATTACAGGAATCGGTTCGGAGACATCAGACGCGTCCGCCTGTCGCATTCAGAGGTCTGAACTCGTTCTGATACTCGAGCTAGGTTTGCCAAACTATTCGTATTCTTCGAGTCATCTTGAGGGGTGATGTCGATTTACGTGCGTAACTCGGGCTGTAGGAGAGCTACAGAGCTCGTACAGAAGACAATCCAGAAGCATCGGGGGCGTTCGGCTGTTGCATCGGGTGGTCTGAAATCGCTTGGGCTGAAACTCTATTCGTTCTGAATTTTTTTCGACATTATATATTCTCAGGAAGCTCTACGAGTCCCCCGGCGGTAAGAAAGGTTGCCCCCCCCTACGAGTCCCCCGTCTACGAGTCCCCCGTCTACGAGTCCCCCTCAGGAAGGTCTACGAGTCCCCCGTCTACGAGTCCCCCGGCTCTCAGTAGCCCCCCCTCTACGAGTCCCCCGGCTCAAGTCCCCCGGCTCAAGGCTCCAGGATCCCACTGGGGCTCAGGGGGTGTCGGCGTCGCGGGGAGACGGCGCGGCAGCCATCGCTGCCATCGACGGGTACGGCATCTTCGAGGTCAGCTAGGCTGCTTCCTTTATTTGCTGCGCTTGTTCTCTTTTGTTGTACGTGTGTGAAGACGGACGGATACGACTTTTCGGTTCTCGCGGGGAGGTTTCAGCTGGAGGATATATCACCGACAGTGCCATATTTGCAGTACTCACAGGATTACGGTCAGAAGCCAGATACTGCTGTCGAGAGAGCTTCTCGTAAAAGACAACTTCAGGATATTGAGAAGACCCCAGGTGACTACCCATTGGACGGAAGATTGAATACTGCCGACTCCACTCCAGATAGTGAATCTGTTGTACCTCTCTGTGAACGGACGGTGACACGACAGTGGTTGCACTCGTGGGGATACGGACCTCAGTGTATTGACACAATGCCCGAGCATGCAGATAACATGACGGTGGATGGCGGAGCCCCCCCTGTGAAGCGTAATCGCGAGGAGGTTCTTGCTGAAAGGAAGGCCGCCTTGGAGGGGAAGGATGGTATGCAGAGCTTACTATTGCAGATGATGCACAAGATGGATGATAACACTGAAAGGATCCAGGATGCCATAGGAGTTCAGGGGACCAAAATCGACAACGTTCAGGCCCAGGTCCAGAAGCAGGGTGTTACGATTTCTAATCTGGAGACGAGCGTTCAGGGGCTTGAGTCTAAACATAATCGACTCGAGACGATCGTCCAGGGACTCCAGGGACAGGTTCGTGCGGGTTCAGTTGCCAGTGACGCTTCGACGAGGCCTGATAATACCAGGACGGGAAGATACCAGGCTCCTGGAACCACCTACTTCTCTCCAACGTATGTCGAACTCAAGGGATGGGTCACCAACTGGAGTGACAGGGATAGGAGGTCTCAGGAGATGCTCATGTGGGAGGATGTGAAGGTGCTCATAGATAACATTACAAATCATTGTCTTTCGGAGGATGATCGTGTGCACGTGTGTGTTGACGGTACTGAGCGCATTAACGCTGGCCGTTACATGTTCGGATCGGCCAAAATCAAATTCAAGCCAGGGACCGACAGGGATATTATTTGGAGGGTCAAACGGTGCATCGACCTTGTGACGGTACCCCCTGCTAAACGCCCCGCGCCTCCTCCAGGAATCCAGATCGCTGCACCACAGTGCCTCGTTGAGAATATGAAGCAGGTTATCAACCCTGAGTCGATCAAAGTCAGTGTCGAGTGCCCAGAGTGGAAGAGGGACCACGTTAAGGCGGTGGGGAGATTCTGCGGCACTATTCGGAGCATGTGTACACAGATTGGTATCGAGGTTATTGCTGTGCGGGGGGAAATGGGACCGCCCAAATCGACTATATGGACAGTGCCCACGACGGCCGCTCCGAGGCCAATGCTCCTGGCCGAGTTTACCACGACGCGGGCGACATGGGAGGTATCGAGTGAGACTGTCGACAGGTTGCATCAATCATACCTGCGTTTACTAAGACGAAGGCTGATATCGAGACGGAAGTCAACAGGAGGGTGTGACGACGACGACGCCGAACACCGTTCAAGGGGATCCGACTGGGTAGCTGGAACCTCAATCGGGCGGGGTCGGCCAATTTCAAGGGGAATGAGATTCTGAGGTGTCTTTCAATGCGAGATTGCATATGGGGTGTTCAGGAATGCCAGAATCTTTTCGGAGGCAAATTCGATGCATATATCAGACGGTGTGGTCTTTCATATCGTGTGAGTTGTGACGGTAAGTGTGGGTTATTATTTAACAAAGAGTGGAGTACGTGTGTGCGTGAATCAATATGTCAATATGAACGGTTCTGTGTGGTGGTCTTTGGTAGTGGAAGTGCCCCTGTGATAGTTGCCTCTGCGTATCTCCCCGACCCCGGCGTCGAGAACGCCGTAGATGTGCAGTGCGTGGTGTTGGACGCGCTCGAGTCAGTTATTCTCACTCTGCGCAGCCGCTGGAAGGGAGCGACTGTCTCTGTGCTGCTCGATGCCAACGTTGAGCTATCCCCATCAACTCAGCTGCAGTGCTCACGCACTGGGACTGTCTATGAGGCGGTGGGAAGTGCTACCAAGGAGGAGAGGAGGACTTGCGAGGAGGGTGGTGCACAGCGGGTGAGGAGGGACGTACGACAACAGTTGCGCGAGCGTGTTCTTTGCTTTCTAGGGCGCCTGGGGATGAAGGCTGCCAATTCGTTCTTGCCACGACGACTACACACATGGGAGAGCTACGGAGTATCTCGGTGGGGGACGTGTAAGAAGGTTCTTGATTACATTTTTGTTCCCAGGACGTGGGTGATCGATGAGATGACGGTCGAAAATATCATGAGTAATGGGGGGGAGACAAATCGTAGTCGTCTCAGCGACCATGGCCTGCTTCAGGGGACTTTTAGTGACGCAGGCGCTGAGCTGGTCAAACGTAGTATCCCGACGGCAGCTCGTGAAAAGAGTTTGGTAGGTTATAAGACGGTGAATTGGGGGGGCCTCAATATGGCGCGAAAGGAAATCGATCGGGTCTTGGGAGATGCCAATACTACTTGTTCTCCAGGGGACCTTGTGTCGACCACTATTCGGGCCTGTACTGAGCAGGAGGAAATCAAATTCACGACTGCCACCACGGGACGGGGACTACCGCCAATTAGGCCTGCAGGGCTCACGGCCTGCCAGGAGATTTTGCGACGGAAGCCTCTGCCAGCGTCAGTGGATGTGCCCAGCTTGCGCAGACGTGCCAACGGACTGCGGAGGGAGTATCGTGCGGCGTTGGCCGCGTGGACCTCTCCGGCCTCCAGGCGCAAAGAGCGTCATGGTATCAAGCACCTCATTGTGCAGGGACGGATATCTGAGGACAGGGAGGAGTGGGTGGAGGAGATCAGAGCACATACCAGACAGAGGTATACTTCGGAGGAGGTCAGAGGACGGGATATGGCGATGTTGGAGGAGTTGAGGAGGGATGCACAACAGAACCTATGTGACGGGTACTGCACTGAGGGACTGACAATGGCGGTGGTATGCCAGGCACGGTCACGTCTCAAGTCCAAGCGTGCCACTGGCCCCGACAGGCTGCCTTGTGAAATACTCAAGGCATTGCCGTGGGCGACTTTGCGTGGCGTCGCTCGGATGTTTGATGAGATATTTCGCTTGGCACGGCAGTATCCGCAGGACTGGAGGCAAATTTTGATCGCCTTCATGCCCGAGCTGCCGAGCTTGACATCGCTGACAGATGCACGGTACCTCTGTCTGCAAAACAGTCTCAGCCGTTGGTATTCTGCCTGTGTGGTGATCTTGGTCGAACAATTTGTGTCTCGGGCTGGCCTCATGGGACCCCTGGGCATCTACGGATTCCAGGAGGGACGTAAGACGGTGGAAATTGTGGGGGCCCTCAAGGCTCTGGCTCAACATGGGGACATCTGGGGAAAGGATCAGACGGTCCATATCGCTAACGCCGATATCAAACAAGCGTTCGACCACTGCAGCCTTCAAAACGCCAAGCGTGCTATGTGCCATGCCAATATTCCTGCCTATCTCCAGTATGCTTTGCTATCACCGCTGGTTTGCACTACGGGGTCCTTAGTTGTCGAGGGTATGGCCATTCACGACATCAACTGGGACGTCTGCATACGGATGGGCGGCCCTGAGTGGCCTCTTCTCTTTAATCTTATCATATGTGCCATGTGGGGACCTATATTTCGGGATTGGGACAGTAGAGGAGTGGGGTATGTGCTGGAGGGCGTCTGTGGTGAGTATGAGCGACGGACAATAGTGAACCACTTTGTGTGGGCGGACAACTGCTACCTTGTCTCTGCCTCCCCAACTGTGTTGGCTCAGATGATGCACGATCTAACACTACCACTACATGACTGGGGGATGAGATGGAAGGATAGCAGCCTGTTGTACATGACATGTGGGGAAAATGCGAAAGTGGACGGTGACGGACATATACTTACCAGCGAGGATTTGTGTATACCTGCATGCTCGAGATATCAGGACTTTAGACTTCGACGTGTTTGCAGAATGAAAGTATTGGGTCATGAGATTTTCTCCACATACTTAGTGCCCGCTCATCCTGATGTGGAATATCGCATCAAGGAGGCTCGTGCTTGTTTCATTGGACAGTCGAATTTCTTTCGTAACAGAGCGGTAGCTGTTCGTGATAAGTTTTGTCGTTATCAAGACAAGGTGCAGAGTATGGCGTTGTATTGTCTAGAGACATGTACTGCTGATACTTCCTCGCTGCACATGCTCAATGCCTTCGAGGGATGGTGTTTGTGCCGTATGTTTCGACGGCCGAGGAGAGAGGAGGAGACTATGGCGGACTGGAACCGACGACGGTACCACGAGGCCAGAGAGCAATTTCGATCTTATGGATTTGCGAGTTTGGTGCAGCGATTTCTTCGTATGGTGTGGAACTCCGCTAAGGATGCTGCTGATTTCATTTCTATGTTGTGTACTGCTTCTCATGAGGAAATATCTTCGACGCAACGTACGTGGAGAGATCACCACATGACTACGGTTGCGTATGGCCCACTGTGGGACAGACTCAGGACGGATGCGTCTGAGTGCTTGCGGGGTATGTTTCACTTCCAAGAGGCCTCGCAGCTAAAAAGGAGACACGTTAGTTCAGGTCGAGCTGTCGGCCAGAGATGCTGGCTATTTTCTTTCTGCGAATTCTACGGACTCAAATGTCGTGAGAGATGCTGGCTTCTATGTGCAGTTGCTGCGTATGTTCTGCGAGCACATGTGTACACGGACGATGCTGAGTTATTTTCAGAAAAGAAAAGGGTACGGTACAACAGGTGGGGCCCCGCAGGAGGTACTTACCATCACACAAAACGACCTACACACCTATGGGGCCCAAGAGGGCACTGCGGCGTTCAACGACAAACTGGCCAAACGTATTGCGTTACAAAATATGAAGGAGGTTGAGTACGACCTCGACTCATTTGGGATCCCTGTGTACATTTCTGGGGACAGTCTTCTGGTGGTGTCTTGGCTGCAGGGTGTCTGGAGGGTGCTTAATCGTACCTATCAGGATAGGATCAACAGAATGATAAACCAACTCGACAACATGTGTCAAAGGTATGGAATTAGGCCTGCCTGTCATGGGAGGGAAATTGTAGACCACACTTATAGGGAATGGAACACGCGTGCAGATGTACTCACTCATACGGCCCGTGTCGGGCCACCAGTGATTCGAGATAGGATAGGGCTTCACGCCCCTCAGTTACAACAGGTGTTTCGAGTTTGTGCCATCAGAGCTGGATTCGATGGTGGTGTCTCTTGCGACGGCGTGGGAGTCGGGTGCTGGATAGATGTTGGACGGGTATCGAGGCTCTCAAGGCAGCCACTCAGCCATGAGATTATTTGGACGGAGGTGTACAGTGCGGCATTCTCGATTGATCCAACTTCAACAGTGACTGATGCCGAGGTCTCGGCCGTTGAGCATACGATTATGATCTTGCCGCGGGTTGTACAAGCGTATTTCGGACAGGATATGATGTGATTTTGATTGTGCTCACTCACGCCATGCCTTCGGTTGTCGTGTGTGTGTGCTTGACCTCTCATCCTCCTAATAAGAGTTGGCTTTCGCCTCTGATCGTTTGGATCGGTGAGGCTTCCGCCTACTCCCGATGCGCCCGCTCCTTGCTTCCGACTAGGCTGGAAAGCCTGCACAGTCGACCGCAAAGTCCGCAAAAAAGAAAGGTTGACGGTTTACCGCCGGCGCCCAGTTGGCAAGAAAAATCTCGACGGACCTTTTGGTGACTTTTGGTCGGTTGAAAATTTTGTGCTCGAAATTCTTCAATTCGTTTAAGCTCTAGTATTTTTTCCCGTGCTATTCGATCTTATTCCCGCTCGCCATCTTGATCTCAGCTTGATCGGGTATCTTTTACTGCCAAAAAGCACACGGGCGGGATCGGCCGTTTCGAGTCATCTTGATACGCGCTGTCGGTATATTGGACTTAACTCGAGATACAGGACAACTACAGGGCTGGTCAGCACATCTTGTCGATTCAGAATGATCAGGCGCGTTTGTCTGTTGCGTCCAGAGGTCTGAACTCGGTTTGCTAGCCGAGCTGGGTCCGCAAACCTATTCGTATTATTCGAGTCATCTTGGCAGGCGCTCTTGTGTTTTCTGTATAGGACAGCTACAGGGCTGATACTTACAGAAACCGATTCAGAATCATCAGTCGCGTTTCTCTGTTGAATCCAGAGCTCTGAACTCGGTCTGATGCCCGATCTAGAATCGCGGAACTATTCGTATTGTTCGAGTCATCTTGAGAGGTGCTGTCGGTTCTCTGCACTTAACTCGGGCTGTAGGGGGCTACAGTGCTGGTGGTCACAGGAATCGATTAGAAGACATCAGGCGCGTCCGCCTGTCGAATCCAGAGCTCGGAACTCGGCCTGCTGCCCGAACTAGGTCGGCGAAACTGTTCGTATTGTTCGAGTCATCCTAAGAGGTCCTGTAGGTTTTCTGCAATTAAATCGGGCTACAGGGGGGCTGCAGGGCTGGTAATCACAGGAATCGATGCGGAGACATCAGACGCGTCCGCCTGTCGCATTCATTGGTCTGAATTCGGTCTGATACTCGAGCTGGGTTTGCCAAACTATTCCTTTTCTTGGAGTCATCTTGAGAGGCGCTGTGGATTTACGCACGTAACTCGGGCTGTAGGAGAGCTACAGAGCTCGTACAGAAGACAATCCAGAGGTCTGAAATCGCTTGGGCTGAAAAACTATTCGTTCTCTGCAATTTTTTCCACATTATATATTGTCAGGAAGCTCTACGAGTCCCCCGGCGGTAAGACAGGTTGACGGTTTACCGCCGGCGCCCAGTTGGCCGACCCGACCAGAAGAGACAATGTGACAACTTGGGGTCGGTTTTGCGAATATTTGAAGGATATTTGACAATTCATTTGGAGAGCGAGTTTTTTTCCCACGAAAAGTGGGTTATGCCGCGTCTCCCAGTTGAATTCTCAGGTCCGTAGCTGCAATATTACTGTCAAAAGACTTGAGGGAACCGTCGGCCGTTTCGAGTCATCTTTACACGCGTTGACGGTTTTCTGAACTCAACTCGAGATTTAGGACAGCTTCAGAGGCGATGCTCCTAGAAACCGATTGAGAATCATCAGGCGCGTTCGTGTGTTGCATCCAGAGGCCTGACCTCGGTCTGCTACTCGAGCTTGGGCCGTGAAACTATTTGTGTTATTCGAGTTGTCTTGACCAGTGATGTCGGTTTTCTGTACTGAACTCAAGATTCAAAGGAGCTACATAACTAATACGCACATAAATCGATTGAATATCAGCAGACGCGTGCGTCTCTTGCATCGGGAGGCCTGAACTCGTTCTGCTACTTGAGCTAGGTCCACAACACTGTTCGTATTTCTGAAGTTCTCTTTGGAGGCGCTGTCGGTGTTCTGCGCAAAAATCAAGCTGTAGCACATCTACAGAGCTCGAACGCACAGAAACCGATGCAGAATCATGAAGGGCGTTTGGCTGAAGCACCTGGAGCCTTGGACAGAGTCTGCTCCTCGAGCTAAGTGCGCACAACTATTTGTATGCGACTGATTTTTTAGTTGTTTGGCTCTCGCTTCAGCTTGCTTCACGTGTTCCGCGGACTGGGCAAGAAAAGAGCTCCACAGGGTCCCCGGCGGTCGGCATCGATGAGCTAGAGGAATTCCGGCGCGGGGTGGAGCTAGTTGGCCGACCCGACCAGAAGAGACAATGTGACAACTTTGGGTCGCTTTTGCGAATATTTGAAAGATATTTGACAATTCATTTGGAGAACGGGTAATTTTCCCACGAAAAGTGGGTTATGGCGCGTCTCCCAGTTGAATTCTCAGGTCCGTAGCTGCAATATTACTGTCAAAACTTGAGGGAACCGTCGGCTGTTTCGAGTCATCTTTGCACGCGTTGACGGTTTCTGAACTGAACTCGAGATGTAGGACAGCTTCAGAGGCGATACTTCTAGAAACCGATTGAGAATCATCAGGCGCGTTCTTGTGTTGCATCCAGAGGCCTGACCTCGGTCTGCTACTCGAGCTTGGGCCGTGAAACTATTTGTGTTATTCGAGTTGTCTTGACCAGTGATGTCGGTTTTCTGTACTGAACTCAAGATTCAAAGGAGCTACAGAACTGATACGCAAAACCGCTTGAATATCACCAGACGCGTGCGTCTCTTGCATCGGGAGGCCTGAACTCGTTCTGCTACTTGAGCTAGGTCCACAACACTGTTCGTATTTCTGAAGTTCTCTTTGGAGGCGCTGTCGGTATTCTGCACAAAAATCAAGAGGTAGCACATCTACAGAGCTCGAACGCACAGAAACCGATGCAGAATCATGAAGGGCGTTTGGCTGAAGCACCTGGAGCCTTGGACAGAATCTGCTCCTCGAGCTAAGTGCGCACAACTATTTGTATGCGACTGATTTTTTAGAGTTGTTTGGCTCTCGCTTCAGCTTGCTTCGCGTGTTCCGCGGGCTTGGCAAGAAAAGAGCTCCAGAGGACTGGGCACGATTCAGTTTCTTCCGCTCTACCCGCCCCAATTGTGCCCTTGTTGCCCGAAGGCGACAAGGAGACGGAGGTGGATGAGTTGCATTACTATCAATCAGAGTGCGATGAGGACGCTGATTCGGATGCGGCCTCCCACGCATGGGATACTATGGCCACCCAGCGAGTGAGGGCACATTTTTACTTGAAGCATGCTGCTCTGCAACGTTTCTGTGAGGCTTTGCGCCGTGATGGGGAGGAGGACGCGGACATCCAGAGAACCTGTGGGCTGTGTCGGTTGGACAAGATAAGGATGCACCGTATTGCAGGGTGGTGCTTCGGACATTGGCGGTTCCTGACATTCTACTCAAGTGGTGCTTAACGGTTGATGGAACAACGCTTGCAGAGCCACATTAGGAACCTTTGTGTAACCTTTTGGCCTTAACTGTGGCCTTAACTGGCGCCTGGCGCTGGATATACAACGTAAACATGAACTAGTCGGCCTCCACGGTTTCTTCGTTGGAGGGCGGTCTGTGGAAGTATATGCTGCTGATCGGCTGTTGCTTTGATCAATGCAGTAAAACGGCATTGTATGGCCGTGGAACACGTTTTGGGTAGCGTTTCAACCAGCTCTTACACCATTCTCTAACCTGTTCCAACACCTTTGCATTCTCACATGTTGTGCTGCATCCTTTTCCTTGTTCCTGCATCCTATTCCGATGCCTATGCCTCAGTGGCTCGGCAGTGTGATGATAAGAGGTGCCTTCTCTAGCTACCCTGTGCTCCGTTTGGGAGTCTTAGGGCTCAGCTGTCACAGCTGTCCGCGCCCTGACTCAAACTCAAAACCAGGTTAACGCGCCTGAAAGATATTTGACAATTTATTTTAAAAAAGCATATTTTTCGCACCTGTGGACGACTATGAGGGCATCTTAATATGAGCTCTGTAGGCGCACTTTTACGATCGAAACACTTGGGGGAACCAATTTCTTGTCTACATGAAAAAATCAATCTTCAATTTGCCGAAAAATGCCTCCAGAAGCTCTCTCTTTCGACTCTGAGCACTTTACCGGCGCGGGGTGGAGCTATTTGGTCGATCCGGCCAGAAAAGAAGATGTCATAACTTTGGGTCGGTTTTGCTAAGACTTGAAACATTTGACAATTCATTGTAAGAAAGCAGATTTTTCGCACCTGTAGACGACTGTGAGGGCCTCTGCGTCGGAATATGAGCTCTCTAGGCGCACTTCCACAATTAAAACCCTTGGTGGAACCAACTTTGTGTCGACATTAAAAAAATGAGTGTTCAATTTTTTGAGAAATGCCTCCTGAACCTCTCTTCTTCGGCTCTGAGCACTCGCGCGTTGAAGGATCTCCACGAGGTTCCCGGCGGTGACCAGGTTTCACTTAGACATGGTGTCAAAGCGCACTCGCTATCTCAGTTCTCTTAGTTTCGTGTCTTTCTCAGTGGTGTTGAGACGGTAATCGCTGTATAAACCAGTGGTTACTGTATGGTCTCTCACTGCTTCTTGCTGTCTTGTACAGCTTCTTTTATCATTTTCTTTGTGTTTACTTTAGTGGGATTTACGCTCTTGGGCTTTGCTGTACAGCTTCGCTGTTAGTGCGCTCAGCGTTTTGCTCTCAGGCTCAGTTCTGAGTTGCTTTGTGCTTCGGTCTGCCTCCGTGGAGGCTCGAATCGACCGTCCGCAAAAGACCGCAAAAGACCAGGTTGACGGTTCACCGCCGGTGCCAGCACCTCGTAGAGCGCTTCGGCATCGATGAGCTCGAGGAATGCCCGCGCGGGTGGAGCTAGTGCGTCGACCGGACCAGAAAGGACAAAGTGACAACTTTTGGGTGGTTTTGCAAATGTTTGAATCCATTTATTTTGAGAAAGCAGATTTTTCGCACCTGTCGACGACTGTGAGGGCCTCTGCGTCGAAATATGAGCTCTGTAGGCAGCACTTTTACTGTCGAAACACTTGGAGGAACCAACTTCATGTCGACATGAAAAAAATGAATGGTCATGTTTATAAGAAATGCCTCCAGAAGCTCTCTCCTTCGACTCTGAGCACTCCCACGCGTGGAGGAGCTCTACGAGGTTCCCGGCGGTGACCAGGTGCTCATACTGTACCTCGCACTGTACACGGTGCTTCAGTGTACACGGTGCTTCAGTGTCTGTTTTGCCTGAGTACTGTACATCTTCTTTGCTCGTCGGAGGGCACATTGCTGTTCTTCGTGCACGTGTCGGCGTACTCTTTCTTTGTTCAGCGGTATTCAGCACTATCGTTTGTTCTCCATCGTGCTCATACTGTCACTCAGTGCTGTTTCTTTGTGTACACATCTCTTCATTCAGTGCTACTTCACGTTCACATATCTTCATTCAGTGCTTCATTCATCTAGCGCCCTGTTGCACTCTATCAGCACCAATGGCCGATGCTCGGATGTCGGATGCCGAAGCCAACGATCGGAAACGGAGGCGGGATTTGGAGATGGCAGAGGAGAGAGCCAAAGAGTTGCAGCAACGTCAGTTGATCCTCAGTCAATCTAGCGATTCAGGTTTCAAGGCCTTCCTGGAATGGACTTTCGACAAAGATGATCGATCCAAGCGTGAGAGTGAGGAGAGCCGCCAATTACTTCAGACCCTTCATGAGAAGACGGATAAAACGGAAAAGGCTGTTGTGGATCTCCAGAGGCAACAGCGCGCTGATTCTGCGCGCATCACGGCCCTCGAGCAGCAGATGAAAAACGGTCCTCCTTCCCTCGGGGGTGCTTCGACTCGCTCGGGTGCCGTTTCTGACTTTGCGCCGTCTTTCGTGGAAGCTTACGGATGGGTGGAGGACTGGACCTCTGCTGAGACGCGTAATCGTACATCTATCTCCGACAGGAATGCTTACCAGTTGGTCACTAATTTGTTAGCCGTGCTGGAAACGAAAGATCCTCTTCTTCGTGCTAAGGTCGACCCCATGGGCTCATGTCGTCTGCAGGGTAATCGTGCATCATACGCGAGTGTTCGGATCAAATTCAATGCGGGCACCGAGAACTATGACCTTTGGAGCGCCAAGAAGATCTGGGAAAATGCTTGGAACGATGCGGCTCAGAAACATTTGCTTCTGGATCAGATGACTGGATATGGTGCAAACTTCCCCATCGCGAGTTAAGTTCAGGGTTGAGAGCGCACCGTGGAAGACACCACACCTGCAGGCCATCGGTCGGTTCCACGGGATCTGGGCCAGAGACTCGTGCCTTCGCAACATCTCGCTCAGAGGAACGGCTGGCCGCGGTGCTACACCCTCTGAGATGTGGACCGACCCAGCGGATGACGGCAATCGAAAGCAGTTGGGTGAGTTCGCCGCCGGTGGCCAATATGGGGGTTCGGGCCAGTGGCGTATCATCAAAGAGAACTGGGATGCCTTTGCGCTGCTACATCGTTTGGCCATCACGTCAGAGACGATGGAGCAGAGGCTTGCTACCGTCAACCGTCGTTGACAAACGTCGCGGGGCTCGGGTGCAGTCTCCGTCACCTGCGCCTCGCAGAACATCCAGAAGGCGGGAAAGGCCGCCAATCATCAGTACAACGTGCTGCGTCTTCTCTCTCACGATGTCCATTGGGACCTGATGGGCTTGCAGGAGTGTGAGAATGTCGACTTTCATTCAGACTGGTTCGCTAAGTTGGGGGTTTGTGCACAGCTATCTTCCTGTCGCAAGGCAGGCATATTGTACCGTGGGGGAACGGCAATGCGTGAGCAGTCTAGTGGCGACAGATGGGTGGCTGTCCTTTTCAATCGGGTTATCTTCGTCTCACTCTACCTTCCCGACAGCTCTGTGGGGGAGGCTCTCAACATCACGGATGTTTGTCTTCGTTCTATTTCTCTTCTCAGGCGGTACTGGGAAGGCTTGCATGGTTCTGTCAATTAGGTTGTTGCTACAGATGCGAATGTGGAAGTCAGACCACATCTCACGGACATCGAAGGCACCGCCTTGACGGGCCCAGGCCTGCTAGGCGCTGGTGTTTGTCATGGGGATGGTGGGATGGAGAGGGAAAGGAGGAGGAGGTACTCGTTACTACGTATCAAGGTGGAGGACTGGATGATGGGGGAGAGCTTGATTGCCAGCAACACGTTCAGGGAGAGAGAGATCACATGGTACGGATATCGGACAGGGGCACGAGAGGCGGGGAAGGTCTTGGATTATGTGCTAGTATCTCGTGGCACCGTGTTTGCGCCTGCCTCGGCGTCCTGGCCTCGTGAGTTGGGCAGTACTCGCAGGTTCAGTGACCACGCATTGGTGCGAACGGAGTTGCAGCTTGATAGACCAGTCGTCGCGCCCAGATACGTTGCACGGGCTGTGCGGTGCCTATCCAGATGGATGCCGCTGACCTGGCACGACGGCTGCTCGTTTCAGACACGTCTCGACTCGTCGATCGACGCGAGCCTCAGCCTCGGAGAGATTGAGAAACGTTGTCATCGTGAGGCGCCTGCTACTTCGACTGCCCCTTGCTCGTCTGTACTCCCTCCCCGTCGGCACCCTGAACTTATTCGACTGCAGGGGGAAGTGAAGAGGTGGGAGGGGGACAAGACGTCGGAGGAGTTCAAGAAGCTCAGGAGGAGGAGGGGCCAGGAGAAGAGGAAATTCGATAGGAGATGGATGGCTTGGAGGTTCTCGGAAGGGCGGAGGAGGACACAGAAGCACACGATAGAGAGCGTCCACGGGTCCGTGGATCGGGTCGATTGGCACGCCTCCCTCTTGGATCACACGCAGAGCTGCACAGATGTGGACGAGCGTGAGCATACCCATCTCTCTCTGGCTTCGCTGCGTGCACGCGTGGCTGCTGGATCCCAGGATGTTCCCCGTCTGCCTGTCTCACCAGTGTTTCGAGCTCGTTCTCGTCTTCATACGGCAAAGGCGTCAGTGCCAGATGGGATCTCCGCGGAGGTGCTCAAAGAACTCCCGTATCGGACCGTCCGAATTTTTGCTGATCGTTTTGATGATATTTCGTGGTCTTCGTGCCGTGCCTGAATCTTGGCGTCAGACCTTCATTGCCCTGATGCCGAAAAGTTGAAAGTGCTCACCCATCTCTCGGAGGCTACTAGGAGTATTGCCGTGGAGAGTGCCATCAAGAAGTGGTACTCGTCGTCGGTCCTTGTCGCCCTCGTGCCCTACTTTACCAAGGTGTTGCCCCATATCTCGCTCTTCGGGTTCGCGGCCGAGCGCTGCTGTGGGGAGATCTCGGGGGCCCTCAAATGTGCGGCCCAACGCGCGGCCGTCTGGGGAAAAGATAGGTCTCTCCTGATCGCCAGTTTGGACGTCAAACAAGCTTTCCAGAAAATGACGGCTCAAAAGATCTCACTTGCGTTCGACAGACTCGGTATTCCTCCGTATCTCCAGCTTGCTCTTCTGGAACCCCTTGCTGACGAGGTCTCCACGGTGCTCTTCGAGGGTCTCGGGGTCCCTGAGGCCAAAGTTGTCAAGCACGTTAGGACAGGAGGAAACGAGAGCCCAGCATGTTGGAACGCTGTAGTTGCAGCCATGTGGGCTGATATTGTTCAGGACTGGGACAAGGGAGGCCTAGGCTACGAGTGTATCAACCCTAACCAGACAGAGGAGACCGCCGTGGTAAACCATCTCATCTTTGCTGACAATGTGTACATCATTGGCTCAGGCCTTAACCCCAAGGCTTTTCAACGACAGTTTGATGACTTTACTCTTGCTTTGCATCAATGGAAGTTTGATTGGAAGTTGGATAGCCTACAGTTTGCTGCTATTGGTTGCTCCCCTGGGAAGTTCTTGACCAGTATCCATCGCTGTAATATGCCTGGGGATATCGGCCTCGACGGTGCTGATGAGTACGTCTGTGTCGAGCTGCAGCAGGTTTCCGTCCTCAACGTACTGGGAAATGACATCGCTGTTTCTTTTCGCGAGCCGCATGTCGATGTGGATCGCCGTCTCAACGCTGCTCGCAAGGCATTCTTTGGGCATATCCAATACTTCCGATCCCGTGCTGTGCATTGGCATCTGAAGTTCAAGCGTTATCAGTCCATCGTGCAATCTACCCTGCTCTTCGGCTCGGAAGGGCTGACGTGGGAAAAGGACTCGATTAACAAAATCCATGTCTTTGAGGGCACATGTTTGTTGAGGATGTGTCATACATCGAAACCTGCCAGCCTGTCCTGGGATGTGTGGCGCCCTGCTCGTTTGCATGTGGTCCGCAAGCTATTTCACGATCATGGGTTTCAGAGTTCGGTTCAACGTTTAGTGCACCGTTCGTGGTTGTTGGCCAAAGATGTTGCGGAGTATCATGCTACCAACTGGGATGCTGCTTATGTGAATCGGGAAGATTGCAAACGTCGTCGGCTGGCTCTCCCCATTGCTCCTCCCATCGGTGCCCGTGCCTGGAGGGACGCGAGAAGGATGCCGCTGTGTTCTTGTCCATCGTGGGAGGGTGCGCGTTCAGACTTCAGTGAGGTCCTCAGGCAGAAGGGATCGTGGAAGGAGGCCAGCGCTCTGAAACGCATTCGTGTCGGAGCCGGTGCTTCAGGAGAAAGACCTTGGAGTTATATGGCACATATTCTGTTTGGGGCCTCTTGGTGGAAGGACGGTGAGTTTTCCTGGAAAACGTTTCTCGACAAGATGCCTGATTACCTGAAACACTGTGGCCGCGAGAAAGCGTTTGAGTATTTCGTGTATTCTGGAAAGGGGACGGACTCCGTGGTGGAAAAGAAGTCTTGGGATGAGTTGATGTCTCAGGAGGTGTCTGGATCGGAGGCGGAGAAGTTATCTAAACGGTTAGCCATTCTAAATGAAAGGGAGACGGTCTGGGACGTTGTATCGGATGGGCTCCCAGTGGAGTTCTGCGGAGACAGCCTACTCATTATAAATTGGGTTAGCGGAAAGTGGAGGGTGGGAAATAACGTGTATCAAAAGAGAGTCGATAAGCTGGTGGATAAGATTGCGTGGCTGGACAATCGTTATCATCTCAGAACCAGTTTCCTTGGTCGTCACTTCCTCAAACATGAATTCAGAGAGAATAACCAGAGGGCGGATGCCCTCACACATCGTGCGCGGGAAGGCCGCGAGTGTTACACTTTGAGGCCTGTCCCACCCGATCATCTAGAGTATCATGAGCTTGTTGCCCTCCGCGGTCGTTTCGACGGCGGAGTGGATGCGTCTGGTTGTGGTATTGGTTTCTTTCTCGAGGCTGCCTTTCTCCCCCATCCTGAACATCGCTCCAAGCGCCTGCGGCATTCCGCTGCCCCCGACTCGCCTCAGCCTGCTGCCTTCTGTGACGGTCTCGTTTGGAGAGATGTTGCGGAGGCTGCCCTTCTCCTGCCTAGAGATAGTACAGTCACTGATGCCGAACTGACGGCGCTGGAGCGCCTCATTGGGGCGGCCGAGTGCGTGCTGAGAGCTCACAGAGAGCTCGAGGCGCCCTGCTGGGCGTTTGGCTCGGGCAGGCTTCGACGGAGCCTTCGCTGCCCGCAAAACCGCAAGAAAAAACCAGGTTGACGGTTTACCGCCGGTGCCAGTTCCGGGGCGCTGGAGAGCTAGTTGACAAGAAAAATCTCGACGGACCTTTTGCTGACTTTTGGTCGGTTGAAAAAAAATTGTTCTCAAAATTCAACAATTCGTTTGAGCTCTAGTATTTTTCTCACCATATTCGATCTTATTCCCGCTCGCTGTCTTAATCTCAGCTCGATCGGGTGTATATTACTGCCAAAAAGCGTTGCGGCGGGATCGGCCGTTCGGGTCATCTTGACACGCGGTGACGGTTTTCTGAACATAACTCGAGCTATAGGAGATCTACAGAGATGATAGTTACGGAAACCGATTCATAAGTATCAGGCGCGTTTGCCTGTCGAATCCAGAGGTCTGAACTCGGGCTGCTGCTCGAGCTAGGTCCGCGAAACCATTCGTATTGTTCGAGTCATCCTGAGAGTTGCTGTCGGTTTTCTGTACTGAACTCGGGCTGTAGGGTGGCTACAGGGCTGGTAATTACAGAAACCAATTCTGAGGCATCAGTTGCGTCCATCTGTTGCATGCAGAGCAGAGGTCTGAACTCGGTCTGCTACTTGAGCTAGATCCGCAAAACTATTTGTATTGCTCGAGTCATCTCCAAGGAACTGTCAGTTTTCTGTACTTAACTCCAGCTCCAAGACAGACACCGATGCAGAATAATCAGGCGCGTTCGTTCGTTGCATTCAGAGGTCTGAACTCGGTCTGCGACTCGGGCTGGGGCCGCGAAACTATTCGTATCGTTTGAGTCATCTTGGGAGCCGCTGTCGGTTTTCGCACGTAACCCAGGCTATAGGAGAGCTACAGAGCTGATATGCACAGAAACTGATTTAGAATCATCAGGACCGTTCGTCTGTTCTATCCAGAGGTCTGAACTGGGTCTGCTACTCGGGCTAGGTCCGCAAAATATTTGTATTCTTCGAGTCATTTTGACAGATGTTGTCCATTCTATGTATTCAACTTGTGCTGTAGGGGGGGGCTACAGAGCTGGTGCGTGCAGAAGCCGATCCAGAAGCATCAGGAGCGTTTGCGGTCTGCTATCCGAGGTAGGTTTTCAAAACTATTCGTATTCGAGCGATATTTTTTTTCCAAATTATCGTGAATTTCTTCGCTGTTCTCGAGCGGCCGAAAAATTTGAAGGACATCTTGAGGCGCGAAGCATCTAGACGCCTGGTTTGGGTCCGTTCTGAGCGCAGAATTCGTGCTCTGCAACTTTCTCCCTGACGGTATTTTCTTCACGCACAGCAAGTCTGCTATCAGCGCTCGGGCTGAAAAACCATTCGTTCTCTGCTAATTCTTTGGACATCATATATAGTCGGAAGCTCTACGAGTCCCCCGGCGGTAAGAAAGGTTGACGGTTTACCGCCGGCGCCCATGGCAACTTTTGTGTGGTTTCGCGAATATTTGAAAGATATTTGACCATTTATTTTGAGAAAGCAGATTTTTCGCACCTGTAAAAGGTTATGAGGGCCTCTGCGTCTTACTGTGAGCTCCGTAGGCGCACTTTTATTATCAAAACACTTGGAACAACCAACTTCATGTCGACATGAAAAAAAATCAATTTTGCCTTTTTTTCGAGAAATGCTTCCAGAAGCTCTCTCTTCTGATTCTGAGCACTCTTACGTGCGAAAGGAGCTCTAGAGGTTTCCGTAGCCATTTTGGCTCAAGCCTGTCTCCTCAGGCTGCCCCCATGGGCGGCCGTGTGCGCGCGGGCGGGCCGTGCGATAGCGGCTTGAGCACTTCTTGTCTCTGCAGTGGGTGGAGTCAGATTTGTTGTGTGAGTACCCCTTGCTGTGTGGTGCCATGACAACGCAATTTTGTACCTCGTCGACCTTTACTCTGTATGCCATCTCCCATCCCGTTTCTTCTTCCCCATCCTCGTCGTGGCGGCGGAGAGCGAGAAGGCTGAGACTCGCCATGTTTCGACAAGCCCTCTTTGACATCCATACTCTGCAGTGCGTTCCAGTGGGGATGCAGTCTCCAGAGGTGGTGCAGTCTCCAGCCGTGGTGCAATCTCCAGAGATCCGTGTGCTAGAGGCTCTGGGTGTGATGACTGAGTCTTTCGACGGAGTCGCTAAACCCGATGGGCCAACTGATCGTGGGAAAGCTTTGTCGTCCTATTCTGTTGCTTGTTCTCCAGATGCGGTGCAGTCTCCAGATGGTGTGCTGTCCTGGTGTTCAGAATGAGGAGTTGCAGGACGAGGAGTTGCAGAATGAGGATTTGCAGAGTGAGGAGGTGCTGAATGAGCAGTTGCATTATTCTCAGCATACTGTTTCTTTGGGTTCCAGCTCTGAAGTTTGCCGCGCTTCATCTCCGGACGCTCCGTCGGATTGTCTTGGGAAGGCTGGGCAGGAATATCTTAAGGTGTGGAAGGAGGTGGAGGAGTCTCCTGATGTGGTGCAGCCTCGAGATGTGCTACAGTCTTCGGAGGGTGTGCTGCAGTCGATACTGGTTTCTGTCTCTATTGACCCTGCGGTTCTGAATGAAGATTGGCAGGAAAATCTTAATGAGGTGATGGACGATGAGGTCGCGCATGTTCAGTCTGATTCTGCGGTTGACTGGAGCTCTTCAGTAACTATCAACAACAACAAAAACTCGAAAGTGGTTTCTGTTTCTGTTGATCCAGGTGTTCTGAAAGAGGAGGTGCATGATGAGGAGTTGCAGGGTGAGGAGTTGCAGAATGAGGAGTTGCGGAATGAACTGTTGCATTATTCTCAGTCTAAGGATTCTATCACTTCACACCCTGGGAGTTCCACGACTGGGAGTTTATCTAATGCAGTTGTGAGTTCAGCAGTGACGGAGGACGAGGGTCAAGCTGCCAGGGACTGGGCCCTTGCCGGTGTCGATGTCAGTGCTCTTTGGCGTGAGCTACACCGACTCCCGAGACAGGAGTTTCAGCGTAGGACTGAGGCTCTTCATGCATGCAGGCTGCAATTGGGAATTGAAAGTTCCGAGGAGGATGATTCGCAACAAGGGGGTCCTCAGAGTTCTACTTCCAGGAGTGCATTGACGCGGAGCGGCAGGAAGCATCGGAAACGGCACAGATGATGCACATGTGATTGATCCTGCACGCTTGATTTGTCATTGCGTTGCCTTTCTTCATGCCTGTGTGTGTTGTCGCTCATGCGCGTGTGTTGAATAAGAGCTTCGCTTGTTCCCTCAATGTAGGTCATTTGTTGCTTCCTTGATTTGAGTCCTCATTGACCTTTGAACGTGACTTTCCGTGATTTGTCACGTGGTGCCTCAAAGTAGGCCTCTGTCTGTGTGTTCATAATTCAGTTCGCATTTCTTATTGGCATTCTGACCTTTAATCTCTTGTGCATTCTCAGTGGTGTGGAGACGGTAATCGCTGTATAAACCAGTGGTTGCTGTATGGTCTCTCAGTGCTTCTCGTGTGGTTGCTGTATAAACCAGTGGTTACTGCGTCTCACTGTTTTGGTGTTATATTTTCGTGTATGGGCAGTCTTGTGCATATCTGTACAGCCTCGCTGTTTGATGCACCTCTGCTTTGATATTTGCAGCTTCGCTGTCTTCCTGTACAGCTTCGCTGTTTAGGTTCTTTGTGTTTAGGCCTGCTCCCATGGGAGTTCGAACGGGCCTTCGCAAAAGACGCAAAAAGACTAGGTTGACGGTTCACCGCCGGCGCCAGTAATTCCGGGGCGCTGGAGAGCTAGTTGGCAAGAAAAATCTCGACGGACCTTTTGGTGACTTTTGGTCGGTTGAAAATTTTGTTCTCGAAATTCAACCATTCGTTGGAGCTCTAGTATTTTTCCCGTAATATTCGATCTTATTCCCGCTCGCCATCTTGCTCTCAGCTCGATCGGGTACCTTTTACTGCCAAAAAGCACACGGGCGGGATCGGCCGTTTCGAGTTATCTTGACTCGAGATACAGGACAGCTACAGAGCTGGTACGCACACCTCATCGATTCAAAATGATCAGGCGCGTTCGTCTGTTGCATCCAGAGGTCTGAAGTCGGTCTGCTAGCCGAGCTAGGTCCGCAAACCTATTCGTATTATTCGAGTCATCTTGACAGGCGCTCTCGGTTTTCTGTACTTCACTCGAGCTATAGGACAGCTACAGAGCTGGTACTCACAGAAACTGTTTTAGAATCATCAGTCGCGTTTGTCTGTTGAATCCAGAGCTCTGAACTCGGTCTGCTGCCCGATCTAGAATCGCAGAACTATCCGTATTCTTGTAGTCATCTTGAGAGATGCTGTCGGTTGTCTGTACTTAACTCGGGCTGTAGGGGGGCTACAGTGCTGGTGGTCACAGGAATCGATTTGAAGACATTAGCCGCGTCTGCCTGTCGAATCCAGAGCTGGGAACTTGGTCTGCTGCCCGAACAGGTCCGCGAAACTATTCGTATTGTTCGAGTCATCCTGAGTGGTGCTGTCGGTTTTCTGCACAAAACTCGGGCTGTAGGGGGGCTGCAGGGCTGGTGATCACAGGAATCGATTCGGAGACATCAGACGCGTCCGCCTGTCGCATTCAGAGGTTTGAACTCGGTCTGCTACTCGAGCTGGGTTCGCGAGACTATTCGTTCGTTCGAGTCATCTTCAGAGGTGCTGTCGATTTACGCACGTAACTCGGCTGTAGGAGAGCTACAGAGCTCGTACAGAAGACAATCGAGAAGCATCGGGGGCGTTCGGCTGTTGCATCGCGAGGTCTGAAATCGCTTGGGCTGAAAAATATTCGTTCTCTCTCATTGTTTTTCGACATTATATGTTGTCAGGAAGCTCTACGAGTCCCCCGGCGGTGAGAAAGGTTGACGGTTTACCGCCGGCGCCCAGTTGGGAGCCGACGAAAAGAGACAACATGGTAACTTTGGGTGGGTTTGCTAAAATTTAAGATATTTGACAATTCATCGTGTAGTGGGTTATAACGCGCCTGCCAGTTAAATTCTCAGTTCCGTAGCTGCAATATTACTATCAGAAGAATTGCAGGAACGAGCTGCGTTCCGAGTTATCTTGACACGCGTTGACGGTTTTCTGTACTTAACTCGAGATTTCGAAGCTACAGAGCTGGTATTTACAGAAGCCGATTTAGAATCATCAGGCGCGTTCGTCTGTTGCATCCAGAGGTCTCAACTCGGTCTGCTACTCGAGCTAGGTCTGTCAAACTGTTTGTGTTATTCGAGTCATCTTGACCAGTGCTGTCGCTTTTCTGTACCCAAGATTCAGATGAGCTACAGAGCTGGTGCGCACATAAACTGATTCAGTATCACGAGGCGCGTGCGTCTGTTGCATCGAGAGGCCTGAACTCGTTCTGCTACTCGAGCTAGGCCTACAACACTATTCGTCTCAATTTCTCTGTGAGACGCTGTCGGTATTCTGCACTATACTCTAGCTGTATCACAGCTACAGAGCTGGTGCGCACAGACACCCATACAGAATCATCGAGGGTGTTTGGCTGAAGCATCTAGAGTCTGCTTCTCGAGCTAAGTCCGCAAAACTATTTGTATGCGACCGATTTTTTACAGTTTTTTGGCCGTGGCTCAAGCTTGCTTCACTTCCCAGGAGCTCGGCAAGAAAAGAGCTCCACGAGGTTCCCGGCGGTAACCAGGTTGATTGCAGCACAACGGCTCTGTATGGCCGTGGAGCACATTTTGGGTAGCATCTTTCATCCAAGCAGCTGACTCATTTCATCTTGCTTGGAGCTCTCCAACACCTTTACATTTTCACATGTTGTATTGCATCCTTTCCTTGTTCCTGCATCCTATTCCGTTGCCTATGCCTCAGTGGCTCGGCAGTGTGATGATAAGAGTTGCCCTCTCCAGCTACCCTGTGCTCCGTTTGGGAGTCTTAGGGCTCAGCTGTCACAGCTGTCCGCGCCCTGACTCAAACTCAAAAAACCAGGTTGACGCGGGTTGCACCTGCGTATTTCGGACAGGATATGATGTGATTTTGATTGTGCTCACTCACGCCTTGCCTTTGTTTTTCGTGTGTGTGTGCTTGACCTCTCATCCTCCTAATAAGAGTTGGCTTTCGCCTCTGATCGTTTGGATCGGTGAGGCTTCCGCCTACTCCTTCCGCCTACTCCCGATGCGCCCGCTCCTTGCTCCGACTAGGCTGGAAAGCCTGCACAGTCGACCGCAAAGTCCGCAAAAAACCAGGTTGACGGTCCACCGCCGGCGCCCAGTTGGCCGACCCGGCCCGGGCGGACAATGTGACGACTTTGGGTCGGTACCTGGCAAGATGAGCTAAGAGAAATTCGGGCGCAGGGTGGAGCTTAAGAGACAATGTGGCGACCTGGAGTCGGTTTTTCAATCTCTGTGCAAATTTGAAAATTCGTTTCGAGAACCAGTATTTTTTCCCACTCGTAGTGGATTATGCTGCATCTGCCAGTTAAATTGTGGTAGCTGCAATACTACTATCAAAACACTTGCTGGAACCGACGGCTGTTTGGAGTCATCTTGACGCGTTGACGGTTTTCTGTACTTACCTTGAGATTCAGGAGCTACAGAGCTGATGTTTACAGGAACCGATTCAGTTCGTCTGTTCCATCTAGAGCTCTGAACTCGATCTGCTGCTCGAACTGGAGTGCTGTCGGTTTTCTGCTCAACTCACGATTCAGAATAGCTGCAGAGCTGGTACGCACATGAGAGGCTTCTATGTCATTAGGCGCGTCCGTCTGTCGCAACGAGTGGTCTGAACTCGGTCTGCTACCCGAACCAGGTCCGCAAAACTATTCGTATTCTTGAAGTTCTCTTTGCAGACGCTGTCGGTCTTCCGTACTTAACGGAAGCTGCAGAGTTGCAGAGCTGGTACGCACTGAAAAACCTATCCAGAATCATCAGAGGCGTTGGGCTGGAGCATCTAGAGCTCTGAGCACAGTCTGCTCCCCGAGCTGGTCCGCAAAACTATTCGTATGCGATGGTGATTTTATCAAACTGATGGTGATTTTATTTTCTTAACTCGAGCTGCAGATGAGCTTGAGAGCTCTTTCGCACAGAAATCTTGAAGACAACTCCCTTAATGTGTACTGGGCAGCCCCGCGCGAGAAAAGAGCTCTACGAGGCTCCCGGTGGTGACCTGGTTGACCGTTTGCCGCCGGCTCCCAGTTTGGCTAAGATTTGAAAGATATTTGACCGTTTATTTCGAGACCAGATTTTTCGCACCTGTAGTGGGTTATGCCGCGTCTGCCAGTCAAATTCTCAGGTCCGTAAGTGCAGTATTACAATCAAAACACTTGGAGGAACCGACGTTGGATAAAAACAGAAAAACGTGTTTTTTCGAGTTTTTCCTTTCTTGCTCCAGAAGCTTCCTTCATGTGTTCCGAGGATCGCCGCGAGGTTCCCGGTAAGCAGGTTGACGGCTTACCGCCGGTTCCCAGTGAAATTTATTTCACAATCCATTTTGAGGAACCAGATTTCTACGCCGAGCATTGGAATATAAAATTTGTTCCCAGAGCAGCTCAGCTCTCTAGAGCCAGTTTTACTATCGGAAAATTAGGAGCAACCGACATGAAGTTGACGTTTTCCTAGAAATGCCCCAATAAGCTGTCTGCTACAAATCTAAGCACTCTTACGCGTGCAAAGAGCTCTATGAGGTTCCCGGCGGTGACCAGGTTGACGGTCCACCGCTGGCGCTAGTTCGCCGACCCGACCTTGAGAGACAATGTGGTATCTTGGGGTAGGTTTTTCTATTTTTGTGTAAACTTTGAACATCATTTTAAGAACAGTTTTTTTTTTTTTTTTTTTTTTTTTTTTTTTTTTTTTCTTTCGCCTGTAGTGGGTTATGCCGCGTCTGCCAGTGAAATTCTCAGGTTCATACATGCAATATTATTATCAAAACACTTGAGGGAACCGACGCTGTTCCGAGTCATTCTGACACGCATTCGCAGTTTTCTGTACTTAACTCGAGATGTAGGAAAGCTACAGAGCTGATACTTACAGAAACCGATTGAGCATCATCAGGCGCGTCCGTCTGTTGCATCCAGAGGTCTGAATTCGGTCTGCTACTCGAGCTAGGTCCGCAAAGCTGTTCGTATTCTTCGAGTGATTTCGACAGATGCTGTCGGGTTTCTGTACATAAATATTTAGAGAAGCTACAGAGCTGCTACGCACATACACTCATTCAGTATCACCAGGCGCGTTTGTCTGTTGCATCGAGAAGTCTGAACTCGCTCTGCTACTCGAGCTAGGCGACAGTATTCGTATTTCTCAAGTTCTCTGCACGGACGCTCTCGGTATCATGTACTTAATCGAGCTGCAGGTGGGCTAGCGAGCTGGTGCGCACAGAAACCGATTCATAATCATCGGGGGCGTTCGGCTGAAGCATCTAGAGCTAAACAGAGTCTGCTACTCGAGCTAGGTCCGCAAAACTTTCGTATGCGTCCGATTAGTTTCGAACTGATGGTGAAATTTTTGACTTAACTCGAGCTGCAGATGAGCTTGAGAGCTCTCCCGCACAGAAATCAGAAGAACAAATATATTCTCACGTGTGTCTGCCAGTGCAATTCTCAGGTCCGCAGATGCAATGTTACTATCACGGGAACCGACGCTGGATGAAAACGGAAAAAACGTATTGTTCGAGCTTTTTTCTTCGCGATTGAGAAATCTTTTCCCGTGTGTTCCGAGCAGCGCCGCGCGAGAAAAGAGCTCTACGAGGGTCCCGGCGGTTACCTGGTTGACCGTTTACCGCCGGATCCCAGTCCCGGGAAGATTTCCGGTTTCCGGGGGTCTTTTCGCTCTCCGGGCTTTGGATGCTACCAAGTTATCGGTCGAACGCGAATAGCTTTATTCCCGGAGAGCTCTCTGAGAGCTAGAGGGTTTTAGATCAGAAGCCGGACGGTGGTGGTGCCCGCCAGGAGCTCCTCCACGGCGGTCCACGTCCGCCGCAGCACCTCGCCCGAGCCGGCAGCTGGTTCGGGGGCGCTATCCACGTGTGCCTGCACGCGCGCTGGCGCGCGTGGAAGCGTTCCTGGCAGCGCTTCAGAAGCGCTTCATGGGGAGCTCCCCAGAGCTCTCTAGGAAAGATTTCCCCTCCCCGACGGTCTCTTCGCTCTCCGGGGTTTGGGCGCTACCAAGTAACTCGTAGAGCTTCCCTTAGCTAGTTGCTGGAAGCTTAAGAGTAATTCCGGGGCGCTGGAGAGCTAGTTGGCCAGAAAATCTCGACGGACTTTTTTCTCACTTTTGGTCGGTTGAAAATTTTGTTCTCGAAATTCAACAAGTCGTTAGAGCCCTAGTATTTTTTCCCGTGCTATTTGATCTTATCCGCGCTCGCTGTCTTTATCTCAGGTCGATCGGGTAGATATTATTGTCAAAAAGCACTGCGGCGGGATCGGCCGTTTCGGGTCATCTTGACACGGGGTGGCGGTTTTCTGAACATAACTCGAGCTTTAGAACAGCTACAGAGCTGATATTAACTGAAACCCTCTTAGAATGATCAGGCGCGTTCGTCTGTTTCATCCAGAGGTCTGAAGTCGGTGTGCTACCCGAGCTAGGTCCGTGAAGCTATTCGTATTATCCGAGTCATCTTGACGGTGCTGTCGGTTTTCTGTACTCAACTCGAGCTGTAGGGCGGCTACGAAGCTGATATTATCAGAAACCTGTCCAGAATCACCAGGCGCGTTCTCTCTTGCATCTAGAGGTCTGAACTCGGTCTGCTACTCGCGCTATGTCCACGAAGCTATTCGTATTATTCGAGTCATCTTGACAGGTGCTGTCGGTTTTCTGTGCTTAATTCGAGCTGTAGGACAGCTACAGAGCTGATACTACCAGGAACCTCTTGAAATGACCAGGTGCGTCGTCTGTTGCATCGAGAGGTCTGAACTCGGTCTGCTACCCGAGCTAGGTCCGCGAAACTATTCGTATTATTCGAGTCATCTTGACAGGGACTGTCGGTTTTCTGCACGTAACTCGAGCGGTAGGGCAGTTACAGAGCTGATATTAACAGAAACCCATCCAGAATCAGGCGCGTTCATCTGTTGCACCTAGAGGTCTGAACTCGGTCTGCTACTCGAGCTAGGTCCGCGAAACTATTCGTATCATTCGAGTCATCTTGACAGGTGCTCTCGGTTTTCTGGTCCAACTCGAGCTGTAGAAGAGCTACAGAACTGATACTTACAGAAACCCATTCGAAATGAGCAAGCGCGTTCATCTGTTGCATCTAGAGGTCTGAACTCGGTCTGCTACTCGAGCTAGGTCCGTGAACCTATTCGTATTATTCGAGTTATTCTGAGAGATGCTGTCGGTTTTCTGTACTTAATTCGAAATGTAGCAGGGCCACAGAGTCGCACGCACATCAATCGGTGCCTCTGTTGAATCTGGAGCTCTGAACCAAGTCTTGTATTCGAGTCTGCTATGAGCGGAGGCCGAGAAACTATTCGTTCTCGGCCAATTCTTTGGACATAGTATATGGCAGGAAGCTCTACGAGTCCCCCGGCGGTAAGAAAGGTTGACGGTTTACCGCCGGCGCCCAGTTCCGGGGCGCTGGAGAGCTAGTTGGCCAGAAAATCTCGACGGATTTGTTTTATTTGTTTTTTTAAATATCACTTTTGGTCGGTTGAAAATTTTGTTTTCGAAATTCAACAATTCGTTTGAGCTCTAGTATTTTTTCCCGTGATATTCGATCTTCTTCCCGCTCGCCGTCTTAATCTCAGATCGATCGGGTAGATATTACTGCCAAAAAGCATTGCGGCGGGATCGGCCGTTTCGGGTCATCTTGACACGCGGTGGCGGTTTTCTGAACATAACTCGAGCTATAGGACAGCTGCAGAGCTGATATTAACAGAAACCCTCTTAGAATCATCAGGCGCGTCTTTCTATGGTATCTAGAGGTCGGAACTCGGTCTGCTACTCGAGCTAGGTCCGTGAACCTGTTCGTATTATTCGAGTCATCTTGACAGATGCTGTCGGTTTTCTGTACTTAACTTGAAATGTGGGAGGGCCACAAAGTTCGTACGCACATCAATCGATTCAGCATCGTCAGGCGCGTGCGCCTGTTGTATCTAGAGCTTTGAACTCAGTCTTGTATTCGAGTCTGCTATGAGCGGAGGCTGAAAAACTATTCGTTCTCTGCCAATTCTTTGGACATAATATATGGCAAGGAAGCTCTACGAGTCCTCTGGCGGTAAGAAAGGTTGGCGGTTTACCGCCGGCGCCCAGTGAACCTAGCTCGGGTAGCAGACCGAGTTCAGACCTCTCGATGCAATAGACGAACGCTCTCAATGCTCCTGCATCAGTTTCTGTGCGTACCAGCTCGCTCTCCTACAGGCCGAATTCAACACAGAAGATGAACAACATCTGTCCAGATGACTCGAAGAATACGACTAGTACCTCGTAGAGCTTCCCTTAGCTAGTTGCTGGAAGCTTAAGAGTAATTCCGGGGCGCTGGAGAGCGAGTTGGCCAGAAAAATCTCGACGGACTTTTTTCTCACTTTTGGTCGGTTGAAAATTTTGTCCTCGAAATCCAACCATTCGTTTGAGCTCTTTCATTTATTGCCGTGATATTCGATCTTATTCGCTCTCGCCGTCTCAATCTCAGGTCGATCGGGTAGATATTACTGCCAAAACGCACTGCGGCGGGATCGGCCGTTCCGAGTTATCTTGACAGGTGCTGTCGGTTTTCTGTACTTAACTCGAGCTGTAGGACAGCTACAGAACTGATATGAACAGAAACCTTCTTAGAATGATCAGACGCGTTCGTCTGTTGCATCCAGAGGTCTGAACTCGGTCTGCTACCGAGCTAGGTCCGCGAAACTATTCGTATTATTCGAGTCATCTTGACGGTGCTGTCGGTTTTCTGCACTTACCTCGAGCTGTAGGGCAGCTGCAGCGCTGATATTAACAGAAACCATCCCATAATCATCAGGCGCGTTCATCTGTTGCACCTAGAGGTCTGAACTCGGTCTGCTACACGAGCTAGGTCCACGAAGCTATTCGTATTTTCGAGTCATCTTCACAGGTCCTGTCGGTTTTCTGGACTCAACTCGAGCTGTAGGAGAGCTACATAACTGATACTTACATAAATCCATTCGACATGATCAAGCGCGTTCATCTGTTGCATCTAGAGGTCTGAACTCGGTCTGCTACTCGAGCTAGGTCCGTGAACATATTCGTATCATTCGAGTCATCCTGAGAGATGCTGTCGGTTTTCTGTACTCAACTCGAAATATAGGAGGACCACAGAGTCGTACGCACATCAATCGATTCAGCATCATCAGGCGCGTGCATCTGTTGCATCTAGAGCTCTGAACTAAGTCTTGTATTCGAGTCCGCTATCAGCGGGGGCCGAAAAACTATTCGTTCTCTGCCAATTCTTTGGACATAGTACATGGCAGGAAGCTCTACGAGTCCCCCGGCAGTAAGAAAGGTTGACGGTTTACCGCCGGCGCCCAGTTTTGCGGACCTAGCCCGCGTAGCAGACCCAGTTCAGACCTCTGGATGCAACAGACGGACGGACCTGATGATTCTGAATCAGTTTCTGTGGGTATGAGCTCTGTAGCTCTCCTACAGCCCGAGTTACGTGCGAAAACGGACAGCACCTCTCAAGATGACTCGAACGATACGAATAGTTTCGCAGACCTAGCTCGAGTTGCAGACCGAGTTCAGACCTCTGGATGCAACAGACGAGCGCGCCTGATTATTCTGCACCGGTTTCTGTGCGTATCAGCTCTGTAGCCCCCCTAGAGCTCGAGTTAAGTACAGAAAACCGACAGTCCCTGTCGAGATGACCGAGCGATACGAATAGTTTTGCGGACCTAGCTCGAGTACATGCCGATTTCTGACCTCTGCATGCGACAGGCAGACGGGCCTGATGCCTCCGAATCGGTTTCTGTAATTACCAGCCCTGTAGCCTCATACAGCCCAAGTTAAGTACAGAAAACCAACAGTACCTCTCAAGATGACTCGAACAATACGAATAGTGTCGCGGGCCTAGCTCGGGCAGCAGACCGAGTTCAGACTTCTAGATGCAACAGACGAGCGCGCCTGATGATTCTAAATCGGCTTCTGTAAGTATCAGCTCTGTAGCTGTCCTAGAGCTCGAGTTACTTGGAACCGGCGGTAAACCGTCAACCAGGTTGCCGCCGGGGCCCTCGTAGAGCTCTTTTCTCGCACGGCGCTCCTCGGTAGACATAACGGAAGCGTCTGGAGCAAGACCCGAAAAACTCGAAAAAGCACGTTTTTATGATTTGATCCAAAGACGGTTCCTCCAAGTGTTTTGATAGTAATACTGCACCTACGGACCTGAGAATTTGACTGGCAGACGCGGCATAACCGACTACGGGGGCGAAAAATCTGGTTTCTCAAAATGATTGGTCAAATATCTTCCAAATCTTAGGAAAACCGACCCGAAGTCACCACATTGTCTCTTCTGGCCGGGTCGACCAACTAGCTCCACCCCGCGCCGGAATCCTTCTAGCTCATCGATGCCGAAGAGCTCTACGAGGTATGTACAGAAAACCGTCACTGCGTGTCAAGATGACCCGAAACGGCCGATCCCGCCGGCGTGCTTTCTGGCCGTAATATCTACCCGATCGACCTGAGATTAAGATGGCGAGCGGGAATCAGATCGAATAGCATGGGAAAAAATATTAGAGTTCATACGAATGGTTGAATTTCGAGAACACAATTTTCAACCGAGCAAAAGTCATCAAAAGGTCCGTCGAGATTTTTCTTGCCAACTAGCTCTCCAGCGCCCCGGAATTATTCTTAAGCTTCCAGCAACTAGCTAAGGGAAGCTCTACGAGTTACTAGCTCCACCCTGCGCCCGAATTCCTCTTAGCTCATCTTGTGGAAGAGCTCTTCGAGGTATCTTAGCAAAACCTACCCCCAGTCACCGCATTGTCTCTTATGGTCGGGTGCCAACTGGGAGCCGGCGGTAAACCGTCAACCAGGTTACCGCCGGGAGCCTCGTAGAGCTCTTAGCTCGCACAGCGCTGCTCGGAACACGCGGGGGAAGCTTTCTCACACGTGATGTGAAAACTCGAAACATTTTTTTAGTTTTCACCCAAAGCCGGTTCCGGCAAGTCTTTTGATAGTAATATTGCAGCTACGGACCTTAGACTTGGACTAGCAGACGCGGCATAACCCACTACAGGTGCGAAGAATACCGGTTCTCAAAACGAATGTTCGAATCTCTCAGAAAGTTCGCCCAACCGACCCAAAGTTCCCGCATTGTCCGCCCGGGTCGGGTGGGTCAACTAGCTGCACCCCGCGCCGGAATTCTTCTAGCTCATCGATGCCGAAGAGCTAGCTCTACGAGGTATATTGCAGCTACGGACCTGAGAATTGGACTGGCAGACGCGGCATATACCACTACACGTGAGAAAAATCTGGTTTATTGAAATGAATTGTCAACTATCTTCGAAATCTTAGCAACACCGAGCTCAAGTCGTCACATTGTCTCTTAAGGTCGGGTCTGCCAACTAGCTCCACTCTGCGCCCGAAGTCCTCTTAGCTCATCTTGCCCAAGGGCTCTACGAGGTATTTTAGCACTGGGATCCGGCGGTAAACCGTCAACCAGGTAACCGCGGGGAGCCTCTTAGAGCTCTTTCCTCGCGCGCGCTGCTCTAAACGCACGGGAAAAGCTTCTCGAGCGTGAAGAAAAAAGCTCGAACAATATCGTCTTTTGGTTTCTTCCGAAGTCGGTTCCAGCAAGTCTTCTGATAGTGATATTGCAGCTACGGACTTGAGAATTAGACTGGCAGGCGCGGCATAACCCACTACACGTGAGAATAACACTGGTTCTCAAAACGAATTTCAAAATTTGTCGAAATCTCGGAAAAATCGCCTGAAGTTGACACATTGTCTCTTTTGGTTGGGTCTGCCGACTGGCGCCGGCGGTGAACCGTCAACCTGGTCGCCGCCGGGGACCTCGTAGAGCTTGCGCGCGTAGAGTGCCCAGAATCGAAGCATGGAACTTAAATCTCCAATGTTGCATTTTTCGATGTGAATTTGAGTCCGGGTCCCTGGCTTCGTTCGGAAGAATTTTTCGACGGAATGAATGAAGAACTAAGAATTTAAGCGGTAACTTCTATGATGCAAAACTTCACTCTGCGCAATGATCAGCACAAACGACTGGGATCCGGCGGTGAACCGTCAACCAGGTAACCGCCGGGAGCCTCGTAGAGCTCTTTTCTCGCGCGGCGCTGCTCTAAATATACGGAAAAAAGCTTTCTCAAGGGTGAAGACAAAAGCTCGAAAAAACACGTCTTTCGGTTTCTTCCCAAAGCCGGTTCCGGCAAGTCTTTTGATCGTAATATTGCAGCTACGGACCTTAGACTTGGACTGGCAGAGGCGGCATAATCTAGTACACGTGAGAAAAATACTGTTTCTCAAAACGAACTGGAATCCGGCGGTAAACTGTCAACCAGGTAACCGCCGGAAGCCTCGTAGAGCCCTCGTACCGTCCGGCACTGATCGGAATACATAAAGAAGCTTTCCCAGGGATGAGCGAACAAACTCGAGAAATTACGTGTTTCAGTTATTTCCCAAAGTCGGTTCCTGCAAGTGTTTTGATGGTAATATGGCAGCTACAGGGCTCAGAATTCGACTGGCAGACGCGGCATAACCCACTACACGTCAGAAAAATACTGTTTCTTAAAACGAATTTTCATTTTTCACAAAGATACAAAAACCGACGCAAAGTTTACACATTGTCTCTTTTGGTCGGGTCTGCCAACTCGCTCCACCCGCGCCCGAATTCCTATTAGCTCATCTTGCCGAAGAGCTCTACGAGATATTCCAATTTCAAAACTAGCGCTGGCGGTGAACCGTCAACCTGGTCACCGCCGGGGACCTCGTGGAGCTTCTTTATTTTTTTTATTTTTCAATCTCTATATCAGGTCGTTTCCGGAAGTTAATCCATAGTAAAACTCCCTCAGAAGAGCTGAGCTGCTCTGAGAGTAAAGCTTATATAGGTCTGCTCAGCGCAAAAAATCTGGTATCTCAAAATGAATTGTCAAATGTCCATCACATCTTCGCAAAAAACAACCAAAAGTTACGACTTTGTCCGCCCGGGCCGGGTGGGCCAATTAGCTCCACCCCGCGCCGGAATTCCTCTAGCTCATTGATGCCGAAGAGCTCTACGAGGTATTTCTCGAAATCTCTGAACAACCGCCCTCAAGTTGACAGATTGTCACTTTTGGTCGGGTCTGCCAACTGGCTCCACCCTCCGCCCGTTTTCCTCTTAGCTCATCGTGCGAAAGAGCTCTACGAGGTACTGGGCGCCGGCGGTAAGCCGTCAACCTTGGTTACCGCCGGGGGACTCGTAGAGCTTCCTTGCCACATTACATCTCTAAAGAATAAGTAGAGTACGAATAGTTCTTCAGCCAGAGCGATAATAGCAGACTCATTGCAGCCGTCTGGATACATTCAACTAGCGCCTCCGATGATTTCCTTCCGATTGCTGTGCAGAACAGCCCTGTAGCTCATCTGCAGCGCGAGTTTGACCAAGAAAACCAATACCGTCTCCAAGAAGCAGAGTACGAATAGCCATCGTCATTTATCTCGAGCTTTCAAGCTGTACGGTTTTCTGGATTAATGGGCGAGTAATGGGTAAGCTTTCGGTTTTCTTAATTTAACTCGAGCTGTAGACGAGCTACAGAGCTGTTCGGCACCGCAACCGAACGGAAATCATCAGAAGCGCTAGTCTCAAATCTCTAGATGTCTGGAATTGGTCTGCTACCAGATCTGGGTCCGAAAAACTCTTCGTTTTTTTTTTGTTTTTTTTTTTTGGGGGGGGGCTCCCCCGGGATGTTGATTAGTTTCTTGATATCACTCCTGTTCGGCATAGCAATCGGAAGATACTTATTAGACGCTCTAGTCTCGAGTATATAGATGCGCGAACTTGGTCTGATGCTCGAGCTGGGCCCGAAACACTTATCGTACTCTGCTAATATTTCAAGAGACGATGACGAGTTTCTTGATGTAGCTCGAGCTGCATATGAGCTAGAGAGTTGTTTGGCACAGCAATCGCGAGGAAATCATCAGGGGCGCTAGTCTCAAGTATCTAGATGCCGGAGCTCGGTCTGCTACGACAGTTGGAACCAACGAACGATTCGTACTTTGTTAATTTTTCAGAGACGATGATATCTTTCTTTGATGTAAGTCGAGCTGAAGATGAGCCGCAGAGCTATCCAGCTCAGCATTCGAAGGACAACCATCAAACGCTAGTCTCAAGTATCTAGATGCTCGAACTCGGTCTGCTACCCGAGCTGGGTCCGAAACACTATTCGTACTTTTTTTCCCCACCCCCCTTTTCTCTCTTCCAGAGATAATGAGGAGTTTCTTGATCTAAATCGAGCTGTAGATGAACTACAAAGCTGTTGCGCTCGGCAAAGCAACCATCAGGAACGCTTGTCTCAAGTATCTAGATGTGCGAACTCGGGCTGATACCAGAGTTAAAACAAACACGACCCGTACGCTTCCGATGTTTCCGAGATGATGTTGCCTTCCGTGCTATGTCGAGCTGCAGAGCTGGTTGGCACAGCAATCGAACGAACAAAAAAACAAAAAAAAACACCATCACGAACGCTAGTCTCAAGTATGTAGATGCCCGAACTTGATCTGCTACCAGAGCTGGAACCAAAAAAGCCAATCGTCCGGGGCGGTGTTGGATTTCTGTATTGACTTGAAAAGGCAATAGTTGTTTCCTGCACTTAATTCATAGGCTGCTTCTCCTCCTTCTCCTTCCCCTCTTCCTTCCTTCTCCCCCCTCTTCTCCTCCTCTTACCCGTCCTCGTTATCCTCCTCCTTCACCTTCGCCTTCTCACTCCTTCTTCTCCTTCACGTTCTCGTCGTGAAACCGCGCCCTCGCGCGCGCGGAACGCGAGATTGCCGCGCGCGCATCCCATTCATGTATATCGCAAGGAAGCTCTGCGAGTTTCCGGCGGTAGCCAAAGTTGACGGTTTACCGCCGGCTCGAGTAAATTCGAGCTCTAGGCTGCTCTTCCTCCTCCTCCTCTCCCTCCTTGTACTCTTGCTTCCTTCTCATCCTCCTTTCCTTCCTCCCACCCCTCCTCGTTCTCCTCCTCTTCTTCCTCCTTCGCCTCCTCCTCTTCCTCTTTCTCCCCCAGGTCCCCTCCGCCTCCGCCTCCTCCTTCTCCTTCTTCTTCATCTTCCCTCTCCCTCCTCCTCCTACTTCTCTTCCTCTTCCTCCTCGCCCTCTGCCTCCTTCGTCTGCTCCTTCTCCTCTTGCTCCTCCTCTTCCTTCTCTTCCTCTTCCTCCTCATCCTCCTTCTCTTCATCGTCATCATCATCGTCCCTCTTCTCGCCCTCCACCCTCCCCCTCCTGCTCGTCATCCTCCTCTTCCCCCTCCCCCTCCATCTCCTCCTCCTGCTCCTTCTGCTCCTCCTCCTTGTCTTCCTCAGCCTCCTCCATCTCCTTCTCCTCCCCACTCCTTTTTCTTCTCCGCGTCCTCCTCCATGAATCCGCGCCCTCGCGCGCGCTGAGTGCGAGAATGCCGCGCCCGCGTAGCATTCATGTATATCGTAATGTGCTGGTCTGAAGAAAACGAGGACCCAACTCTCAGGCAACACTCAGAGGCTAAGAAAAAGTCTTGGTCACAAGCCTGCTCCGCGGGCCCTGAAGACGGAGAAGTCGGCAATCCTCAACGCGCGCCTGCAGGCTCGTGCTCTGATGCTCGTGGGAAATGCTGCTTGGACGCAGGCGATGGACATGTTTATCGAGTATCTTGGAACCCAGCAGGCTCGTGAGATCAGTCGCAGCGGCGGTCGTTCGAACGGTGCTCATCGTCCGGCTTTCCACTCCTGGGCTGGCATCTTCGAATCCGTGGGAGGTGAGTTCTGGTGGAGAGGCCATCTCCAGTGGTCGGAGAGAGGATGGGCATAATTCTGCTGTCAGGCGCTCCGAGAGCTTGAAAGTTACGAGCAGATGTTCCCGTATTTCGTGCTTAAAAACAACAACATACATGTGAGGAAGGAGGGGGGCGAGGAGATGTCCACGGACCCCTTGCGCCCCAAGAACATTGAGACCTCCAGGAGATTTGCAAGAAAAAGTGAAGGGCAGTCCACTTGGGCATTTTACCCAGGTTGTGTTTCTATGGAGTTAAGTGGGGGCTCTCAAGTGGTTGTGAATTGGCTGACAGGCTTATATAATACTAGCAATCTTACTTATGTGAATGAAGTTGCGGAGGTATCTAACTTGCTTTATCTTCTTGCAACGACATCGGGGATTATTTAACCGAGCGCAGGCCATGATATCTGGAAATGGGTGTACAGAGAAGGCAATGCGAGGGCGGATCGGATGACTTGGAATGCGAGGAGAGGACGACAGGAGCGAGTTTTCGATTTGAGGTTTATCAGAGAATGCCAACAGAAGACTATCACAATATCGGGGATACGAGTTGCCTTTGACGGGGGTGTCTCGACTGAAGGAGTTGGTGCAGGATGGGTATGTGACGTGTACGTGAGTAGTTTCCTTTCAGGCTCTTCTTCTCCCCCATCTTGTGCCTTGCAGTGGTGTGGAGATGTTGCTTTTCACTCTTTCTCCCTCCCCCTCCACACCTCTATAACGTCCGCAGAACTCTGTGCAGCGACTCAGCTTCGAAGAGGAGTGAAGGGCATAGTAAGGCTGTGCTTGTAGTGCCCCCTCTCTCGGAGCTCCTGGGATTGCGAAACTGCACTGCGCCAGTTGTGGCCGGACACCGAGCGGCGCTGACCCCAGCGCTGCCAGCTCTGACCGCAAACCGCAAAAAACCAAGGTTGATGGTTTACCGCCGGCACCCAGTGCAATTTGCACTCTGCATTCTTGGTTTACACGCGCTTGGTGCACGGACGGGATCTCGATATTTAGAGCAGCTGCAGAGCTCAGTCACGCGAGTCGATTCAGCAGCTTCGGAAGCATTGGTCCAGAGCCTCTGGCCTGGCGTTCGGCTTGCGGACTTCATCTCAAGATATGGAGCAGCTGCAGAGCTTCCAGTCACAGCAATCGATCCGACAGCATCGGGGGCGTAGGTCCATAGCATTGAGAGCCCCGGTCTGCGACCCGAGCTATGACCGAACACTTATTCGTGCTCGGCATCTTTTTTGGCGCAGCATCGGTTTACAGACTTCATCTGGTGATTTAGAGCAGCCGCGGAGTTCTTGCGCCCGCGAGTCTTTCAGCAGCGTCGAGAGCATTGGTCTGAAGCTTCGAGAGGCCTGTGTTCGATCTTCTTTTCATGCTCTAACATTTTCGTGCTCTGCAATATTTTTTTTGGAACGCGTTCGGCTTGCGGACTTGGTCCCGATATGTGGAGCAGCGGTGGAGCTTCCAGTCGCAACAGTCGGTTCTGCAGCATCGAGAGCATCGGTGTTGAGCACCGAGACGCCTGATTTCGGTTTTCTATCCAACTGTGACAAAACAGCGACTTTCACTCTCTCTCTCTCTCTCTCTCTCTCTCTCTCTCTCTCTCTTTTTTTGTTTTGTTGGAACAGGTTCGGTTTGCGGGTTGAATTTCGAAATCTACAGCAGCTACATTTTTTTGTTCATGCGAGTCGATTCAGCAGAATCGTCAGCACTCGTCTAATGCCTCGAGAGAGATTGTGTTCGCTTTCCCACCCGAGATATGGCAGCAGTTATTCGCACCCTGCAATTCTTTTTTCTTGTGCGCGTCTGGCTCGCGGACTCGGTCCCGAGTTTTAGAGCAGCTGCAGAGCTCTTGTTCATGCGAGCCGATTCAGCAGCATCGAGGGCATTGGTCTAGAGCCTGGAGAGAGAGGAGCTCGGTCTCCTCGGAGCCATACCGACAAAAGATCTGCATTCTGCAACCTTTTCGCGTAGTTCCTTCTGGGGAGTGGATCACGTTGCGTTCGCACTTAAAAGTTCCAGGGCTGGGGTTGTAATGAATTCATTTCTGCAGCTCCATGCCAGACGGGGCGCAAAACCAGCTACAACTATAGGTACCGAGCATATTAATTTCATGCGACAGATGCTGAATGAGTTCGTTAGATGGAGCTGCAAGCGATCTGCGCACTCCTGGGACGACGCGTCGTCTTCAAGAGCTCCACGAAGGTCCCGGCGGTAACCAGACTGCACCTGCTTCTGCGGCGCCATCTTTAGTGTAACCCGTAACTTCGCTCGCAGGTTTAGGCTTCAGAGACGACCTGTGGCTGCTTTTGGCGGCCGTTCGACACATCGCAACATCGCAAACAAACTCACGGCAAAGCAACCTAACAGCGATGTGTAGGAGCATCTCTGGAAGCATTCCCCTTAATATTCAGATGAGAACCCTGCTGTAGAATTTTGCTGTTCTCGCAGTCGTAATCGCATTCGCGATGGCAGTCGCAGTGGCAACGGCAGTCGCAGTCACAGCCTCAGCCCCGGCCTGCCTCAGCCTCAGCCTGCCTCAGCGTCAGCCTCAGCCTGCTTCAGCCTCAACATCAGGCTGCCTTCAGCCTCGACCTCAGCCTCAGCCTGCCTCAGCCTCACCCTGCATCAGCCTCAGCCTCAGCCTGCCTCAGCATCAGCCTGCCTCAGCCTCAGCCTCAGCCTGCCTCTGCCTCAGCCTCAGCCTGCCTCAGCCTCAGCCTCAGCCTCAGCCTCAGCCTCCTCAGCCTCAGCCTCAGCCTCAGCCTCAGCCTCAGCCTCAGCCTCAGCCTCAGCCTGCCTCAGCCTCAGCCTCAGCCTCAGCCTGCCTCAGCCTCAGCCTCAGCCTCAGCCTCAGCCTCAGCCTCAGCCTCAGCCTCAGCCTCAGCCTCAGCCTCAGCCTGCCTCAGCCTCAGCCTGCCTCCTCAGCATCAGCCTGCCTCAGCCTCAGCCTCAGCCTGCCTCAGCCTCAGCCTCAGCCTGCTTCAGCCTCAGCCTCAGTCTGCCTTCAGCCTCGGCCTCAGCCTCAGCCTGCCTCAGCCTCAGCCTGCATCAGCCTCAGCCTCAGCCTCAGCCTGCCTCAGCATCAGCCTGCCTCAGCCTCAGCCTCAGCCTGCCTCAGCCTCAGCCTCAGCCTGCTTCAGCCTCAGCCTCAGTCTGCCTTCAGCCTCGGCCTCAGCTCAGCCTGCCTCAGCCTCAGCCTGCCAGCCTCAGCCTTCAGCCTCAGCCTCAATCTGCCTTCAGCCTCGGCCTCAGCCTCAGCCTGCCTCAGCCTCAGCCTGCATCAGCCTCAGCCTCAGCCTCAGCCTGCCTCAGCATCAGCCTGCCTCAGCCTCAGCCTCAGCCTGCCTCAGCCTCAGCCTCAGCCTGCTTCAGCCTCAGCCTCAGTCTGCTTTCAGCCTCGGCCTCAGCCTCAGCCTGCCTCACCCTCAGCCTGCATCAGCCTCAACCTCAGCCTCAGCCTGCCTCACCTGCCTCAGCCTCAGCCTGAGCCTGCCTCAGCCTCAGCCTCAGCCTGCTTCAGCTTCAGCCTCAGTCTGCCTTCAGCCTCGGCCTCATCCCCAGCGTGCTTCAGCGTCAGCCTGCATCAGCCTCAGCCTCAGCTTCAGCCTGCCTCAGCCTCAGCTTCAGCCTGCCTCAGCCTCAGCCTCAGCCTGCTTCAGCCTCGGCCTCAGTCTGCCTTCAGCCTCGGCCTCAGCCTCAGCCTTCCTCGTCCTCAGCCGGCCTCAGCGTCAGCATCAGCCTGCCTTAGCATTCAAAATGTGGTCCGGGAATGGAGTTCTGGGATCTCGAAAAACACGAAGTGGCATACAGTTGGCTCCCGGCACTCAAAATCATGCCCAGGAATGGAGTTCTGGGAATCCGAAGACCACGAAGTGGTCTACAGTTGGCTCTGGGCATTCAAAATGTGGCCCGGGAATGGAGTTCTGGGAACTCGAAGAGCACGAAGTGGCCTATAGCTGGCTCCGGGCATTCAAAATATTTCCCGGGAGTGGAGTTCTGGGAGCTCGTTGAGCACGAAGGGGCCAACAGTTGGCTCCGGGCATTCAGAATGTGCCCCGGGAGTGGAGTTCTGGGACCTCGAAGACCACGAAGTGTGTAACTGTTGGCTAACAAAATACCCGGCATCCTCCCCCGGATCGCGCCCAGACCCCCCTGGGGCGTCATGATGTTTTCTTTTGACCCTACTAGAAACCTATCAGTCTTCGCTGTTAGATAAAACAGACTGACGGTTTACCGTCAGCTTCCAGTTCACAGCTTAGAGTCTTGGCAAGCGTCTCCCAGAAGCCTTTCACGGCTTGGAAACTACCAATCAGCCGATTCCACGACGCTCGTAAAGTTGCTCCGCCTTGGGCAGATCGTTAAGCTGCTCGGACCGCGCTCTGATCTCAGCAGATCGTTACAGGTCGCTAAACTGCCATGACTTGAGCAAATCGTAAAACTGCTCCGACCTGAGCAGTTCGTACAGCTGCCCCGACCAGAGCTGGTCGTAAAACTGCCTCGGCCTGAGCAAGTCATGAAACTGCTTCGATCAAAACCGATCGTTCAAGCTGCTCCGACTTGAGCAGGTCGTTAAAATGCATCGACCTGAGCAGGTTTCCGGATGGCTCTCTGGGAGCTCCGAGGTTGCAGATTCGAAGCTGGCTGGCAGGGTAGCCTGGAGCTCGTCTTGGCGGCGGGCAGGCCCCCCCGCGTGCCCTGGAACATAAGACGTGGTCTTGGATCCCGCAAGTGCGGCAAACGCTTCGGACACGGGCAGTGGGAACGAGTGGGAGAACGGTTCTCCGGACCCGATGCGAACTCAAGCAGAGCGCTGCGGGGATGCCTGCCCTGGGGCCCTGGAGAGGAGCTCGCCTACCCTGCGCTGGTCCCGGAACTATCTCCGGGAAAGTTCGGTGACGATATGCTCAGATCATAGCAGTGCAGCGACAGGTCGGCAGCTTCTAAGCCGTGAAGGGCTTCTGGGACACGCTTGCCAAGACTCGACGCTGTGAAAGCCGTGATAGGCTTCTGGGAGATTGCCAGGGTCCGGAAGGATGCCTGGGGTGCCTGCAAGCCTTGAAGAGACGCCTGCCACGACGCTGGAAAGCATGCCTGGGGGGCTTGCAAGCGAAAGGCGAGCTTTCTACGAGCTATCCGGGGAAAGCCCGGATAGCAGCGCGCCGGCGTGTACGGCGGCGCGTAAAATGCTTGCGGGAGACGCTTGCAAGGACGCGGGGAAGCATTCCTGGGAGAGCGTGCAAGCTTGAACAACTATTGGGGGGTGCTTGCCAGAACGCTGGAATGAGTGCTTGGGGATCTTGCAAGCTTCGAAAGGGGAGCTTTGAGGGAGCTTCGAGGGAGCTGCGAAGGAGCTGCGGCAAGGCTTGTGGCGCGCGTATGGGGAACGAGTAGGAAACGCTGGTCGGAACACGATGCGACTTCTAGCAGCCTTCTTCTGGGATGCCTGCCTGCGAACCCTGTGGAGAGGGGTCGGCGCAGCCCTGCCTGCCAGCTTTTTTATCTGATGTCCTCCTGCCTTTCAGGGAGTCATCGGGGAATTCGAAGCCGGAGCCGCAGGGTCGCCCGGGATATCGCCCTGGCGTCGTTTCAGACACCTCGGCGGGGCTCGCTTGACCCGGCAGCGTGTTCTGGCAGGGCCTGTCTTTTCGTTTCTCAATATGCGTGCCCGGAAGCTCTCGAGAACGGCCCCTTGGAAGCTCCCTCTTGGTCCTTTCAGAGTTCTCGCCGGGCCTTTTCACGCCCTTCGGGCGCCCTGCTATCCGGGTTTTTTTTGGACCCTCAAGTACTCGTGCCCAGAAGCTGTCCGGGAGTGTTTTTCGGAAGCTTGTTTCCAGGTCCCGCCCGGGATTTTCGACGCTACTTCTCGCGCCTTGTGGGCTCCACGCGGAGAGCCTCTGGGCACGCGTATTGGGAAACTGGTCGGCAGGCCAGCAGTTTCTACGCCGTGGAAGGCTTCTGGGAGACGCCTGCGAGGACGCTGGAAAGCGTGCCTGGCTAGCTTGCAAGCTTTGAGAGGCGAGCTGCGAAGGAGCTAAATGGAAGATCTCCCTGGCTACCCTTCTGCCCCGGCTGCTTATTTTGCCGGGTCCAAAACCCGGATAGACGGGCCCGATGGGCGCGGGGAGGCTTTTCGACACTTCGCGGATAGCTCCTTGGAGAGGTAAGAGGGTTCCAGATAAGAAGCTGGCAGGCAGGGCTACACCAGCTCCTCTCCAAGGCTCCCAGTCAGGCATCCCTGGTGGATGTTGCTTGAGCTGCCAGCGTGTCCAAGCCAGCGTTTTCCTATTCGTCCCCAATGCGCGTGCCCCGAGCCTGTCCGCAGGTCCCTCGCAGTTTCCTCGAAACTCGCGCGAGGCTCGCTTCTGCAAGCTTGCAAGTTCCCCAGGCGTGCTTTCCAGCTTCCTGGCAAGCGTTTCCTCAAAACTTGCGAGCTGCCCAGGCATGCTTTCAGGCGTCCTCGTTGGCGCCCCCCACTCGCGTTTGCCTTGCCTCGTACAGCTCCTAAGGAAACTGGAGCTAGAGGAATTTATTGGATCGCTCCTTAAAGGTCTGCGAGAGTTACTTGTTAAATTAGAAGCCGGGGCCGCAGGATAGTGGGGGAGCTTGTTCTGGCCGCGGGCAGGGAGCCTCGGCGCGTTCCCTGCGAGGCTCCAGCGTGTCGCGAGAGGCCTTTTCTAAGCGTTTCGCAATGCGTGTGCCGGGAAGCTTTCCAGAAGGTCCTTCGGGAGCTCTCTCCAGGTCTTTCCAGAGTGTCTCGCAGAGCTTCTCAGATAGAGAAGCAGCTGACACCAAAAGTAATGCGCGATCGTTTCTGGGTGGTTAAATCATGGTGGGAAATGTTTGAGCATTCATTGTTTGGGTGGTTTTTTTTTTCCCGGGCAATTTTATAGATTAATCTTGCTCGCCTTTTTGTGCGTGCATTCGATTTCCGGACTTGGTCTCCAGATTTAGTGATCGATTCAGCAGCGTCGAAGGCGCTGGTCTAGAGCCTCGAGGCCTGTGCTCGGTATCCTGTCCGAGCTATTGCCAGGCAAATATTCGCATTCTGCCATATTTCCCAACCATCCGCTGGTGTTGCGTCATCGTTTTGAAGAGACAGCGCCCCGCGTCACCTCACTTCGCTTCCCGCCCTCTTCCCCCTCCAGGAGGGAGGGCCTCTCTCCTGCCATCCCTGCCTCTCCTCTCCGCGTCCCGTCCTCGCCATTATTATCGTAATCTTCATGTGATCACCATCGCCATCATCGGGGTCATTGACACCCCCACTTCAGCGGCGTGATTCTGTACTCCGCGTGTCCATGCCGGCGCGCCCCTCGCGCGGTTTGTGGCCCCGCAGGGAGCTCCACCGAAGGCCCCGGTGGCAGGGTCCGCATGCGCCTCCCCCGCCCACTTTGGCACGCCCCTCACACGGTTCGTGGCCCCACAGGGAGCTCCACCGAAGGCTCCAGTGTCGGGGTCCGCATGCGTCCCCCCGCCCACTTTGGTTCGCCCCTCCCACGATTCGTGGCCCCACAGGGAGCTCCACTGAAGGCCCCAGTGGCAGGGTGCGCATGCGTCCCCCCGCTTCGTTTGACACGCCCCTCACGCAGTAGGGGGAGCTCCACCGAAGGCCCCATGGTGTCCACATGCGCCCCCCCGCTCACTTCGGCACACCCCATCGCCCGGTCCGTGGCCCCATGAAGGGGGCCCCACCGAAGGCCCCAGTGGCAAGGTCCGCATGCGCCCCCCCCGCTCACTTTGGCACGCCCCTCGCACGGTTCGTGGCCCATTGGGGAGCTCCACCGAAGGCCCCATTGGCAGGGTCTGCGTGCGCCCCCCCCGCCCACTTTGGTACACCCCTCACGCGGTTCGTGGCCCCACAGGGAGCTCCACCGAAGGCCCCAGTGGCAGGGTCCGCATGCGCACCCCCGATCATTTTGGCACACCCCGCGTACTGTATGGGGGAGCTCCACCGAAGGCCCCAGTTGCAGGGTGCGCATGCGCCCCTCCGCTCCTTTTGGCACACCCATTACATGGCTCGTGGCCCCATGGGCCTTCGTCAACGCCGCCCAGGACAGCGTCGCTAGGAAGCTCCACCGAAGGCTCCAGTGGCAGGGTCCGCATGCGACAACGCCACCCAGGACAGCGTTTCGTGGCCCCGCGGGGAGCTGCACCGAAGGCTCCAGCGGCAGTGCCCGCATGCTTTTACGCCACCCTTGACAACGTTTCGTGGCCCCGTAGGGAGCTCCACCGAAGGCTCCAGAGGCAGGGTCCGCATGCGTCAACGCCTCCCAGGGCAGCGTTTCGTGGCCCCAGAGGGATCTCCACCGAAGGCTCCAGTTGCAGGGTCCGCATGCGTCAACGACATCCAGGAAAGCGTTTCGTGGCTCCACAGGGAGCTCCACCGAAGGCTCCAGTGGCAGGGTCTGCATGCGTCAACGCCACCCAGGACGGCGTTTCCTAGCCCCACATTGAGCTCCACCGAAGGCTCCAGCTGCAGGGGCCGCATGCGTC
>CAUYUJ010001497.1:0-10000 GCA_963575745.1 Prorocentrum cordatum | reverse complement strand
CTGTCCTTGTGGGTGCGGGTGATCCCGCAGCCAAGCGCCATTTGTTTTGTGGTGTGCTTGTTGTTGTCACGGTTGTTGTTTGTTTTGCGTGTGTTCAGTAGTGAGTGGTTGGAGGAGGAGCAGGAGCAGGCGTATCGGGGAGGTGAACGAGCAGGTGGAGGAGGAAGGGGAAGAGGAGGCGGAGGAGGGATGATTGTGATCGCAATGATGATGATGACGATGATGATGGTGGTGGTGGTGATGATGATGATGATGGTGATGATGATTATGTCTATGATGATGATACTGCTGCTGACGATCACCATGACAAACTTGGTGATGCTGATGATGATGATAAGGAGGAGGAAGCGGATGAGGCGGTCGATGATTTTGATGAAGATGAAGATGTAGATGCAGATGATGATAGTAATGATGATGATGCTGATGCTGATGATGGTGATGGTGATGATGATGGTGATGTTGCTGTTCATGAATGTGATTATGCTCATGATGGTTCCTTTGATTATTATGATCCTGCGGCTTCTTATGATGGTGTTGCTGATGATGATTCCGATGATGGTGATGATGCTGCTGATGATGCTGCTGATGATGCTGCTGCTGCTGATGATGTTAGTGCTGATCATGATGGTGGATGTGATGGTGATTCTGATTTTGATTATGATGGTGATGCTGATGATGCTGCTGATGATGATGCGCCTGCAGATGATGATGATGATGCTGCTGATGATGATTATGATGATGGTGACTATGACGATGTTTATGATGATGCTGATGATGATGTGGATGATGCTGCCGCTGGTGATGATGATGATGATGCTGAAGCTGATGATGATGGAGATGATCTTGATGATGATGATGATGCTGATGATGATGCTGATGATCCTGCTGATGATGATGATGACGATTCTGATGCTGCTGCTGATGATGCTACCGATGTCGCTGATTTTAATGCTGATGATGCTGGCAGTGATGCTGATGATGATGGTAATGGTGATGGTGATGGTGATGGTGATGGTGATGATGATGATGATGATGATGATGATGGTGTTGCTGATGCTGATGATGATGATGATGATGATGATGCTGAGGCTGCTGCTGATGATGATGATGCTGATGATGCTGATGATGATAATGATGATGCTGATGCTGATGCTGATGCTGATGATGATGATGATGCTGCTGATGATGCTGGATGATGATGATGGTGGGGATGATGATGACGATGATGATGACGATGCTGCTGCTGATGATGATGCGGATGATGATGATGATGATGACGACGACGATGATGCTGATGATGATGATGCGGATGATGATGATGATGATGATGATGATGATGATGATGGTGATGATGATGATGATAATGCTGATTATGATGATGCTGATGATGCCGATGCTGATGCTGCTGCTGATGATGCTACTGATGATGCTGATGCTAATGCTGATGATGATGAAGATGATGACGATGCTGACGATGCTGATGCTGATGATGATGCTGATGATGCTGCTGATGATGATGAGGATGATGATGATGGTGATGCTGATGATGATGCTGCTGATGATGATGATGTTGTTGATGATGCTGATGATGATGCTACTGCTGATGATGCTGCTGCTGATGATGTTGATGATGCTGATGATGGTGATGACTGTGCTGTTGATGCTGTTGATGATGCTGATGATGATGATGATGATGATGCTGCTGATGATGATGATGTTGTTGATGATGCTGCTGATGATGCTACTGCTGATGATGCTGCTGCTGATGATGTTGATGATGCTGATGATGGTGATGACTGTGCTGTTGATGCTGTTGATGATGCTGATGATGATGATGATACTGATGCTGATGCTGATGATGATGCTGCAAATGATAATGCTGATGCTGCTGATGATGATTCGGATGATGATGATGATGATGATGATGATGATGATGATGATAATCATGATTCTGATGTTGATGATGATGATGATGGTGATGGTGATGGTGATGCTAATGATGGTGCTGCTGATGATGCTGCTGCTGATGATGATGATGGTGATGATGATGATGATGCTGATGATGATGATGATGATGATGATGATGATGAGGAAGAGGAAGAGGAAGAGGATGAGGATGAGGATGAGGATGGTGATGATGATGATGATGATGATGATGATGATGATGCTGATGATGATGATGATGATGATGATGATGATGATGATGATGAAAGGAGGAGCAGTAGTAGTAGTAGTAGTAGTAGTAGTAGTAGTAGTAGTAGTAGTAGTAGTAGTAGTAGTAGTAGTAGTAGTAGTAGTAGTAGTAGTAGTAGTAGTAGTAGTAGTAGTAGTAGTAGTAGTAGTAGTAGTAGTAGTAGTAGTAGTAGTAGTAGTAGTAGTGGTAGTGGTAGTAGTAGTAGTAGTAGTAGTAGTAGTAGTAGTAGTAGTAGTAGTAGTAGTAGTAGTGGTAGTGTAGTAGTAGTAGTAGTAGTAAGTAGTAGTAGTAGTAGTAGTAGTAGTAGTAGTAGTAGTAGTAGTAGTAGTAGTAGTAGTAGTAGTAGGAGGAGGAGGAGGAGAGTAGTAGTAGGAGGAGGAGGAGGAGGAGGAGAGGAGGAGGAGGAGGAGGAGGAGGAGGAGGATGAGGAGATGGAGCAGGAGCAGGAGGAGAAGGAGGGACGAGGAGGAGGAGGAGGAGGAAGTGGAGGAGGAGAAACTGGAGGAGGAGGAGAAGGAATTTCGTTACGTGGGGGCATGCGAATCTGGTACTTTTTGTTTACATGGGGCGCCGCGGCAAACTTCTAGCCGGTGTGCTTTTGAAATTCTTAGGGTAGGGTTGAAGTGATGTTGCACGGGGCGGCATGTTCAGGATGTCTGTCAGTTTGTGGGCCTGTCATTGCTTGGCAGCTCCCCTGCAGCGGCCGCTTGTCAGCGGGAAAGTCTACCTGGCAAGGTGATCTGCAGACCCTGGTGTTGCCCGAGCAAGAACGCTCGCTCATCTGTCGGAGCCTTTCTGGTTAAGTCTGCAAGAGCGCGCCCGCAGCGCCGGGAATACGGAAATGGGGGCCCCATCTTCAAGCTACCCCCCCCCTCCCTTCGAAAGGGGGGGGGGGAGCTTCTGAAACTACCCACCCCCCTCCCTTCTGTAAGGGTTTCTAAGCCAGGGGGGGCCTTGGCTTAAGGGGGGGGGCTTCGAAGCTGTCCCCCCCCTCCCTCCCTATTCTGGAGCAGAAGGTGAGCCCGGGCTTTCCTTTCAAAGGGGGGGGGGCTTCGGAGGCTACCCTCCCCCCTCTTTTTTTTTGGGTCTGGACACAAGGGGGGGGCGGGGGCGGCTTCAAGCTACTCCCCTCCACCCTCCTTTGCAAAGGGGGGGGGGGCTTCCGAAGCTACCTCCCCTCCCTTCCAGGTCTATGGCAAAATGGCTGAATCCCTGCAGACAGGTGCGCACCGCAGCGCTAGAGAACGCATTGGAGAATAACGTCGGCCCCTGGTTCGTTTTATTGTTTTCTTGTTTTCTCGGTCCCTGCTTCGTAGTCTCGTTGTCTCGGGCCCTGATTCCTTTTATTGTTTTCTCGTTTTCTCGACCCTTGGCTCGTTTACTAGTTTTCTCATATTTTCGGCCCCTGGGTCGCGGTCTCATTTTCTTTGACCCTGCTTCGCGTTCTCGTTTCTCGTTGTATCGGCTCCTGGGTCGTTGTCTCGCTTTCTCGGACCCTGCTTCTTTTTCTCGTTTCCTCGCTTTCTCGGCCCCTGGGTCGTGGTTTTGTTTTTTTCGGACGCTGGTCAGTATTCTCGTTTTCTCGTTGCCTCGGCTCCTGGTTCGTTTACTAGTTTTCTGGTATTTTCGGCTCCTGGGTCGCGCTCTCGTTTTCTCTGACCCTGCCTCGTTTTCGCGTTTCCTCGTTTTGAGCCGGCTCCTGGGTCGTGGTCTCGGTTTCTCGGACCAAAGCGTTTTCTGGTGATCTCGGCCCTTGGGCCGTGATTTCGTCGGACCCGGGTTCGTTTTCTCGTTTTCTCGTTTTCTCTGCCCCTGGGTCGTGGGTCGTTTTCTGGTTTTCTCGTTTCCTCGGGCCCTGGGTAGTGGTTTCGTTTTTTCGGGCCTGCTTCGTTTTCTCGTTTTTTCTTTTCTTGGCCCCTGTGTCGTGGTCTCGTTTTCTCTGACCCTGGTTCGTTTTCTTGTTTTCTTGTTTTCTCGGTCCCTGGTTCGTAGTCTCGTTTTCTCTTTCTCGGGCCCTGATTCCTTTTATCGTTTTCTCGTTTTCTCGGCCCCTGGGTCGTGGTCGTGTTTTCTCGGACCCTGGTTAGTTTCGCGTTTTCTGTGCCCTTGGGTAGTGGTCTCGTTTGCTCGGACTTTGGTTCGTTTGTTGTTTTCTTGTGTTCTCGGCCCCTGGGTCGTGGTCGCGTTTTCTTTGTCCCTGGTTTGTTGTCTCGTTTTCTCGTTTTCTCGGCTTTGGGTTTTTGTGTCGTTTTCTCGGGCCCTGGTTCGTGGTCTCGTTTATTTGTTTTCTCGGCCCCTGGGTCGTGGTCTCGTTTTTCCTCGGCCCCTGGTTCGTTTTATGGATTTTCCGTGTTCTCTGCCCCTGGGTCGTGGTCTCATTTTTTTTGACCCTGATTCGTTTTTTGTTTTCTCGGCCCCTGGATCGTGGTCCCGTTTTCTCGGGCCCTTGTCGGTTTCTCGTGTTCTCCGTTTCTCGGCCCCTGGGTCGTGGTTGTTGTTTTCTCTGACCCTGGTTCGCTTTCGCGTTTTCGCGTTTTCTCGGCCCCCTGGGTCGTAGTCTCGTCTTCTCGGACCCTGGTTCGTTTCAGGTTTCTGGTTTTCTCGGCCCCTGGGTCGTGGTCTCGGTTTCTCGGGCGCGGGTTCGTTTTCTCGAATTCTCGGCCCTTGGGTTTTTGTCTCGTTTTCTCGGGCGCTGGTTGGTTGTCTTGTTTTCTCGTTTTCTCGGCCTCGGGGTAGTGGCCTCGTTTTCTCTGGCTCTGATTCGTTTTCTTGTATTCTTGATTTATCGTCCCCTGGGCCGTAGTCATGTTTTCTCGGACCCTGGTTCCTTTCTCGTTCTCTTGTTTTCTCGGCCCCTGGGTCGTGGTCCAGTTTTCTCGGACCCTGTTTTTTTTTCGCGTCTTCGCGTTTTCTCTGCCCCTTGGTCGTAGTTTCGTTTTCTCGGACACCGTTTTGTTTTCTCTTTTGATTGTTTTCTCGGCCCCTGGGTCGTGGTCTCGTTTGCTCGGGCACTGGTTTGTTTTATGGTTTTCTAGTTTTCTCTGCCCCTGAGTCGTGATTTGGTTTTCTCGGGCCATGGGTAGTTTTCTCGTTTTATCGTTTTCTCTGTTCCTGGGTCGTGGGTTTGTTTTCTCTGACCCTGGTTCGGTTTCTCGTTCTTTCGTTTTCTGTGCCCCTGGGTCGTGGTCTCGTTTTCTCCGACCCTGGTTTGTGTTTTCGTTTCTTCTCGGCCCCTGGGTCGTGGTCCAGTTTTCTTGGGCCCTGGTTAGTTTTCTCGTTTTCGTGTTTTCTCGGCCCCTGGGTCGTGGTCGCGTTTTCTCGGGCCGATGTTCGCGTTTTCTCGGCCTGGGTCGTGGTTTCGTTTTCTCGGACCTTGGTTTATTTTCTCGTTTCCTCGTTTTCTCGGCCCCTGGGTTTTTATTTCGTTTTCTCGGACCCTGGTTCATTCTCTCGTTTTTTCGGTTTCACGGCTTCTAGGTTTTTGTTTCGTTTTCTCGGGCCCCGGTTTGTTTTCCCGTTTTCTGGTTTTCTTGGCCCGGGGTTCGTGTTCTCACTTTCTCGGGCCCTGGTTAGTTTACGCGTTTTCTCGGTTTCTCGGTCCCTGGGTCGTGGTCTCGTTTTCTTGGGCACTGGTTTGTTTTCTCGTTGTCTCGTTTTCTCGGCCCCTGGGTCGTGGTCTCGTTTTCTCGGATCCTGGTTCGTTTTTGCGTTTTCTCTGCCCCTGGGTCGGTGTCTCGTTTTCTCGGACCCTGGTTCGTTTTTTCGTTTTTCTTGTTTCTTGGCTCCTGGGCCGTGGTCTTGTTTTCTGGGGCCCTGCTGCGTTTCCTCGTTTTTTCAGCCCCTGGGTCGTGGTCTCGTTTTCTCTGACCCTGGGTCGTCGTCGTCGTCGGTCGTCGGTCGTGGGTCGTCCGTCGTCCGTCGTCCGTCGCCGTCCTCGCATGACCTCGTTCTCGTCGTGACTACCACGACGAGGTCTCACGAAGACAGCGACAATGACGGCGACGGCGGCGGCGGCGACGACGACGACGGCGTCGTACGATGACGTCGAGCGGCTGCGACGGCAACGACGACGGCGACGTAGGGGGGATCGTCCGGCAAGGGGAACTCAAGGGAGGGTGGTGGTAGTTGAGCCGCCCTTCCCCTTTGCGCGAAAAAGGTGGGGAGGGGAGGGTCGCTTCTGGCAGGGGGGGGCGTGGAGGGAAGGGGGGGGCTCCCGGCAGAGGGGGGTCAAAGGAGGGGGGGGCAGCTAAGCTCTTCTCCCCTTTCCTACAGGGGGGGGGGGGGGGGGGGTACTTTTCCGGGTGCCGACAAGGGGGGCGTGCTGCCACGCCCCCACTTCCTTTTGGAACCAAGCGGGGGGAGGGGGGGGGGGCTTCCAGCAGAGGGGGGTCAAAGGGGAGGGGGGGTAGCTAAGCTTCCCCCCCCTCCCTTTGGAAAGGGGCGTGGGGGGGAGGATAGCGTCGGAGCGGCGAAGGGGGGGGCAGGTAGAAAAGGGGGGGGGGGAGCTTCCAGAAGAGGAGGTGGAAGGGATGGGGGGGTAGCTCGGGCCCCCCCCTCCTCCCTTTGCTCTGGCGCTGTGGGCGCGCCCTCTCTTAAGCCTGGGTGTGTTCCTGGAAGGTGGCGTTTCTGTCTTGTTTTGGGGGTGTTCCTGGAAGTTGGCGTTTTTCTTTTTTTGTTGTGTTTGTCTTGTTTTGACCGTTCGCAGCCTGCCTCCGTCGTGTCGGCGTCGTGGCGCAGTATGTCCCTCATTTGTTGGGAGGCGTTTCTGTGCCCAGTGCGCCCCTGCGTTTCCAGGGGCGGGGGGTGGCTGGGCAGGACCCGGGTGATGAGCGGAGTGCCCCCCTCCCCCCCCCCCCCTTCCCCCTCCCACGCCCATTCTGGCACACCCCTCACACGTTTCGTGGCATCATAGGGAGCTCCACCGAAGGCCCCAGTGGCTGCGCCCGCCTGCGGTTCCACCTTCCGTTCTGGCACACCCCTCACACGTTTCGTGGCCCCCTAGGGAGCTCCACCGAAGGCCCCAGTGGCTGCGCTCGCATGCGGTCCCACCCCCATTCTGGCACACCCCTCACACGTTTCGTGGCCCCATAGGGAGCTCCACCGAAGGCCCCAGTGGCTGCGCCCGCATGCGGTTCCCTCCACCGCTTCGGCACACCCCTCACACGTTTCGTGGCCCCATAGGGAGCTCCACCGAAGGCCCCAGTGGCTGCGCCCGCATGCGGTTCCACCCCCCATTCTGGCACACCCCTCACACGTTTCGTGGCCCCATACGGAGCTCCACCGAAGGCCCCAGTGGCTGCGCCCGCATGCGGTTCCACCCTCCCATTCTGGCACACCCACACACGTTTCGTGGCCCCCTAGGGAGCTCCACCGAAGGCCCCAGTGGCTGCGCCCGCTTGCGGTTCCACCCCCCATTCTGGCACACCCCTCACACGTTTCGTGGCCCCATAGGGAGCTCCACCGAACGCCCCAGTGGCTGCGCTCGCATGCGGTCCCACACTCCCTTCTGGCACATCCTCACACTAGTCGTGGCCCCATAGGGAGCTCCACCGAAGGCTCCAGTGGCTGCGCCCGCCTGTTCTGGCACACCCCTCACACGTTTCGTGCGTTTCGTGGCCTCCTATGGGGGTGTCACCGAAGGCCCCAGTGGCTGCGCCCGCATGCGGTTCCACCCCCCGCTCTGGCACACCCCTCACACGTTTCGTGGTCCTATAGGGAGCTCCACGGAAGGCCTCAGTGGCTGCGCCCGCCTGCGGTCCCACTCCCCATTTTGGCACACCCCTCACACGTTTCGTGCGTTTCGTGGCCCCAAAGGGAGCTCACCGAAGGCCCCAGTGGCTGCGCGCACAGGCGGTTCCACCCCCCTTTCTGGCACACCCCTCACACGTTTCGTGGCCCCATAGGAAGCATTTTTTTTGTTGTTGTTTTTTTTTTTCTTCCCCTTCCCCCCCCTTGCCGCGTCCCCTCGCCGTCGGAGCGGCGCTGGCGGCGCAGCTTTCGGCTTCCGCGCGGCCGCGCCGCCGCCGGCCGCCGCACTTCGCCGCGGCGCCTGGCCCGGCGCCACCTGCCGCAGGTCGGCCGCAGGCCGCCGCGCCTCGCCGCGGGTCCTGCCGCCGCTGGCCCGCGCCCGCCGCCGCAGGTCGCTGGGCAGAGGGTTGTGGCTTAGGGGGGCTGAATCCTCCCCCCTCTGCCCGTGCACGAACCTGCGGCGGCGCTGCGCCTCGCGGCGGTGCGTTCGCCCTCCGCGCCGCCGCGCTGCCTCGGGCCAGCGCCAGCGTCTCCTCCGCCGCCTCCACCGCCGCCGCCACCGCCTCCTCCTCCTCTGTGCTGCTGGCTGCTGTCGTGGTGCTGCTAGTCGCCGTGCTGCTCCTGGTCCTGGTGGTGCTGGTCGCCGTGGTGGTGCTGGTCGTAGTGGTGCTGGTCGCCGTGGTGGTGCTGGTCGCCGTAGTGGTGCTGGTCGTGGTGGTCCTCCTGGTCGTGGTGGTGCTGGTCGCTGTGGTGGTGCTGGTCGCCGTGGTGGTGCTGGTCGCTGTGGTAGTGCTGGTCGTGGTGGTCCTCCTGGTCGTGGTGGTGCTGGTCACCATGGTGGTGCGAGTCGTAGTGGTGCTGGTCGCCGTAGTGGTGCTGGTCGCCGTGGTGGTGCTGGTCGTGGTGGTCCTCCTGGTCGTGGTGGTGCTGGTCGTAGTGGTGCTGGTCGTGGTGGTGCTGGTCGCCGTGGTGGTGCTGGTCGTGGTGGTGCTGGTCGCCGTGGTGGTGCTGGTTGCCGTGGTGGTGCTGGTCGTGGTGGTCCTCCAGGTCGTGGGGCTGGTCGTGGTGGTGCTGGTCGCTGTGGTGGTGCTGATCGCCGTGGTGGTGCTGGCCGTGGGCGTGGTGGTGCTGGTCGTGGTGGTAGTGGTAGTGGTCCTCTGGCCGTGGTCGTGCTGGTCGTGCTGGTCGTGGTGGTGGTGGTGCTGGTCGTGCTGGCCGTGGTCGTGCTGGCCGTGGTCGTGGTGGTCGTGGTGGTCGTGGTGGTCCTCCTGGCCGTGGTCGCGCTGGTCGTGGTGGTGGTCGCCGTGGTGGTGCTTGTCGTGGCGCTGGTCGTGGTGGCTCTCCTTGTCGTGGTGGTGCTGGTGCTGGTGCTGGTCGCTGTGGTGGTGCGTAGTCGTGGTGCTGGTCGCCGTGGTGGTGCTGGTCATGGTGGTGCTGGTCGCCGTGGTGGTGCTGGTCGTGGTAGCCCTCCTGGTCGTGGTGGTGCTGGTCGCCGTGGTGATGCTGGTCGCCGTGGTGGTGCTGGTCGCCGTGGTGGTCCTCCTGGTCGTGGTGGTGCTGGTCGTGGTGGTGCTGGTCGCCGTGGTGGTGCCGGTGGACGTGGTGGTGCTGGCCGTGGGCGTGGTGGTGCTGGTCGTGGTGGTGGTGGTGGTCATAGTGGTCCTCTGGCCGTGGTCGTGCTGGTCGTGGTGGTGGTGGTGCTTGTCGTGCTGGCCGTGGTCGTGGTGGTCGTGGTCGCCGTGGTGCTGGTCGTGGTGGTGGTCGTAGTGCTCCTCCTGGCCGTGGTCGCGCTTGTCGTGGTGCTGGTCGCCGTGCTGGTGCTGGTCGTGGTGGTCCTCCTGGTCGTGGTGGTGCTGCTCGTGGTGGTGCTGGTCGCCGTGGTGGTGCGTAGTCGCGGTGCTGGTCGTGAAGGTGGTGCTGGTCGCCGTGGTGGTGCTGGTCGCCGTGGTGGTGCTGGTCGTGGTAGTCCTCCTGGTCGTGGTGGTGCTGGCCGTGGTGGCGCTGGTCGCTGTGGTGGTGCCGGTCGCCGTGGTGGTGCTGGTCGTGGTGGTGCTGGTC
>CAUYUJ010001496.1:54971-100559 GCA_963575745.1 Prorocentrum cordatum | reverse complement strand
TCCAGGGCCAAATCCCCGTACGCTAGTCGGGAGCGCTTGATCGGTCAGCAGCAATCCTCACATCCGCCCTTCGCAAGAAGCTCTGATCTCAGGTTTTCTCGTGCCGACGATCGGGCTGCTCAGGCTTGCTCTTGCCCTCGCAAAGCATTGCCCTCCCCACCGTCACCCCAGAAGCACAGATCGCGTTCGATGCCCCTCAGCGAGATACCACGAAATGTTCGCAGAACCCAAACATGTTCTATACACACAACCAATGTTCTCAGAACATAAACCCGATGTGATAAAACAAAACAGACTCCGCCAGAAATGTTATAAGAACATGTCATGGAAACCACAAAAGGTTCTCAGAACAGTGTCTGGTGGGACTATAGGCACGCCAGGACGCTTCGCGACTGCTTGACTTGTAGAGGAACGTGCCCGACTCAACCCTAACGATGTCCCTGACCCCCGATGGCACAGCAAAATAAACACGGGCGCGGCCTCCCTGCCCCGGCCCTGCGGCCCGGGCTTCTTCTGCTCGCGCGCCGGCCGCGGCCGCTGCGCTGCCAGCTCCTGGCGGCCGCACGACGGCCGGCCGCACGGCCGCGACCCGCCGACCGACCGACGCACTGGCCATCGCTCGGACGTCCATTCCCTGTGTTTTTGTTCGGTTTCGTGCGCGGTTTCGCCGAATGATCAAGGATGCCTCGATGGTCCTCACGAACGAAAAATAAACACGTCCGAGCGACGCCAAGCGCACGGCGGACGGCTGCGGCCACGGATGACCGACGACCGACGAAGCCGGAGAGTCGTCCCTGCAGTGGGCACCACGGGCGTTCTCGGCCGGTTTCCGGCCCAGGGACCCTCAGACATCCATCCGAGTCGGAGCATGAATGACGAGGGGTGATGGGGTCCAGAGCTCTGGTTGCGAAGTGTCGCGAGGTTGCAACTTTTGGCCCCGCGTCGGATCTAAAGGCAAGTCACCTCGCCTCGTGACGGAACTCACTACAGAAGGATGCTGGCCAATTTCGGCGGCGGCGGGCCCTCACCAGGCCACGGGACCAAGCAATAACGACTCAGGATGAAAAGCCGGTCCCCGCGGGAAGGGGTGAACCGTCGTAGTCGTAGACGTAGCTGTCGTCGTTGTTGCGCGGCGGGTGCCACGGAACAACCAAGATAGTTATCCCGTATTGGTGGAACCCCCGTCCTTCAATAAGGACGTCGAAAAAATTAGTTACCCTCTCTTGCGGATCGTCTAACCGATCCCTATCCCCACCGGTGTGGCCTGGGCCCCACTGGCCGACTTGCCCTCCTAGATGGGGATACAGGCTGCTCCGTCCGGGGTTCGAAGGGTCTATCCCCAACTGGAATGGGATGGAATGGAATGGAAGAGCCTGCGTGCCAGCTCCGGTAACCGGAGCGGTCCCCTAGATGGCAGACCGTGCGCTGAGCAGGTCGGAAAATGAACGTCGGCAACGAGCACACGCAGGAAAATACGAATAAATGCTCTGAGGATCGGCCAAACGATACTGATCTTCTGGGGGGGGGTCTGAAACCTTCCCTTAAGCAGGGACCGACCGTCGGCATTCCTATAGTCCTACCACGAATTGTTCTTAGAACCCAAACATGTTCTAAGAACAAAAACAATGCTCGTAGAACATGAACCCGACGTGCTAAAACAAGAGAGACTCCGCCAGACATGTTCTGAGAACATCTCGCGGGAACCACAAGAGGTTCTTAGAACATCTTTTGGTAGGGCTACAGGCGAGCCAGGACGCTTCGCCACTGCTTGAGCCCTGGGTCTCGGGAGCACATCCTGGGAAGTATGACGGAAATCCTGGAGGCCCCGCGCGGCAACCTGAGACCGAACCTGAGACCAAACCTGCGCCGGATTTACGTCGGGCCCACATCGGATGTACGTTGGATCTACGTCGGAACATCGCCGCGCGAGCGTCGTGCGCAGACGAACGTTGGGGGGCATAGGGGGGAGAGGAGGGGGAGTGGGGGGAGGGAGGGGAAAGGAGGGGAGGGGGGGAGGGAGGGGAAGGGGGGGGGGGGAGGAAGGGAGGGACAGGGGGGGGGGAGGGAGGGGGAGGGGGACATGCGCATACAGCTGCTGCGCGCCGGGACGCGTCGCCACTGCTCGAGGAACCTTCCCGCGGTGGCGGCGCCCCCAGCGCAAGGGGGGGCCGCGCGCGGCAGCGGTATCGGCCCCGCAGGGGGCCCCGCGCCCCAAGAGCCCCCCGGGCGGGCACGAGGCGAGGGACGAGTGGGGCTATTGCGGCGGCGGGCCTCCTGGGGGCCCACGCCTGGGGCCCTGCGCCCCGCCCTTCCTTTCCCTCCTCCCTCCTTTTTCCTCCTCCTCCTCCTCCTCTCTCCTCCTCCTCCTCCTCCTCCTCCTCCTCCTCCTCCCCCTCTCTCCTCCTCCTCCTCCTCCTCCTCCTCCTCCTCCTCCTCCTCCTCCTCCTCCTCCTCCTCCTCCTCCTCCAAAAAAAAGGAGATCCTCCTCCTCCTCTGCTCCTCCTCCTGCTCCTGCTCCTGCTCCTCCTCCTCCTCCTCCCCTCCTCCCTCCTCCTCCTCCTCCTGCTCCTCCTCCGGCTCCTCTCTGCTCCTGCTCCTGCTCCTCCTCCTCCTCCTCCTCCTCCTCCTCCTTCTACCTCCTCCTCCTCCTCCTCCCTCCTCCTCCTCCTCCTCCTCCTCCTCCTCCCCCTCCCCCTCCCCCTCCCCCTCCCCCCCTCCCCCCTCGCCCCTCCCCCCCCCCTCCCCTCCCCTCCCCTCTCCCCTCCTCCTCTCCTCCTCCCCCCTCCCCCTCCCCTCTCCCCTCCTTCCTCCTCCTCCTCCTCCTCCTCCTCCTCCTCCTCCTGCGGGCGCCAGCCCTGCGCTCGTGGGCACGAGCCCCCCTCCGCACCACGGGGAGCGCAGGGCCATTCGCGTGGGGATCCCCCCCCGGGTGCGCCAGGCTCGTGGCAGGGGGCCCTGGGACACCAAGAAGTAGACACAAACAGCAGGACTCCTGATATGTTCCCATATGTTTCTGGGTCTGAGTCTTCCCCCCCACTTCCCATACCTTCCATTCTGTTCTGGGAAATCGACGACTCATTGTGTCTGCGTGTTTGTTTCCCTCCTGATGCGTGTCGTGCCGCCTTCGGCGTTGGCTTTGTGACGCCACGGGGATCTTTCGACCTGGAACGATGGGCCGTTGCCGAGTCGCCCGAATCGTTCCACATCGAACGAGTCTGGGTGGCCCGCGGCGTTCAACGCTGAACACCGCTGGCGGGGTCGCCGCCGGTCGACACGACACGAACCTGCCGTATTCCCTCGCCAGGCGACCAGGGCTGGGGATCCAGCCCGAGATGGGAGGAGGGAGGGTTGCGTCAGCTTCGAGTGGGGTTGCCTCGAAGGTAAGCCGAGGCTCCTCTGAGGATCCTCTGGCGATGTCGCTGAGTACCCTTGTTTGGTGAACGCGTAGCTTTGCCCCAGATCCCCCGGAGCCTCAGAGGAGGAGGAGGAGGAGGAGGAGGAGGAGCAGCAGCAGGAGGAGGAAGGGGAGGGGGATGAGGAGGAGGAGGACGAGGAGGAGGAGGAGGAAGAGGAGAGGGCAGGCCGTTGCTACTTTACAGCCCAATCCCCGGAGCCTCAGTCCTTTAGCCCTGGGGACTGTTTCTCCCCGCCCGAACCCGGATTTCCAGAGTCTCTTCGGGCTTGGCGCGTGCCCCCGCTGGCTTCTGCGCGTGCTGTCGCATGAATGTTCTCTGTGTGCAAAAAGGGGGCCCTCCTCCTCCTCCCGCCTCCTCCTCCTCCTCCTCTCCTCCTCCTCCTCTTCTCCTCCGCCTCCTCCTCCTCCTCCTCCTCATCCTCCTCCTCTCGGGCTGTTTAGTCCAATCCGCGCTGGCGCCGATTGTCTGTCGCAGCGAATCACGGCAGGAACCATGAGGGTCCTTACCAGCCCACGCGTCCTTCAGGATGCATGGCCTTTTTGCTTGCTTGCTTGCTTGCTTGCAAAGGGGGCCCCAAGGCGAGGCCCAGAAGACGGTCCGAGGTGGCCCCGAGTCGCCGAACGATCGCTCCAAGACGTCCACGAGGGCCTCAAGACGGGCCAAGAGGCCTCCAGGACGCCCCAAGAGGCCTCCAGGAGACCTCCCAAGAAAGCTCCCGAAGGCAGACATCATGCATTTTCCTCAGGTTGTTGCCAGATGTTGGCGTTCTCGCCTTTTCGCCTTTTCGACGCTCCAGACCCCAAAGACCACCCCAAGACAGCCCAAGAGGCCGCGACAAAAGAGGCCCGAGCGAGGGAGCACGAACCGAAAACTCGAGCCTTCCACCCCAAGATGTCCCCAGGAGTCCCCAAGAGGCCCCAAGAAGAGCTCAAGAGGCCCCATGAGGCCCCAGATAGGCCCAAAGAGGCTCCCAAGAGGCCCAACAGAGGCCCCATAGCGGCCCCCAAGAGGCCTCCAAACTGCCTCCAAGAGGCCCCCTAGAGGCCTCCCACGAGATCCCAAACACACACAACCCAAGCACGGTGGCGGGATGGGCCGAAAACCATTGGATATTTGTATCCGTAAGGCCTGATTGATTCCATGATTACGTGCTGTGTTACTTTTGCCAAGACTCACTTCTTACATATGTGTTGCTTAGATGGATTCAATGACGATGTACACTCGATTGTTAGATTAGCGACCACGTTGGTAAAACCATGACTTATACGTAGCACCCCGCAGTTGCGGATAAGTGTGAGGGGGCGGCGAGGACGTCGGCAATCTGCGAGGCTCTGAAGAAGCCCGCCGCAGGCGCCCAATTTTTATCACAGATTCTACAACGATCCCGCCGCAGGCGCTGATATTTTCGTTACAACAATGTGGGTCGGCCGCGGAATGGCTCGCGGGTGGGTCGCGGGTGGGTTGCCTGTGGGTCGCGGACCAGGTCGCGGGAGGGTCGCAGGTGTGTCGCTTGCAGGTCGTGGTTGGGTCGCGGATGTGTCGCGAGTGGGTCGCGGGGTGAGTCGCAAGTGGGTCGCGGGTGGGTGCGGATGGGTCGCGGGCCGGGTCGAGGGGGGGACGACGACAATAAACAACAGACAACACACAACAACAAACAACAAACAACAAACAACAAACAACAAACAACAAAAACAACAACAGCAACCACAACAACAACAGCAACAACAACATAACCTCAGTTCAGCCACGCGCCCAGGGACAGTGAATTACCGTTCGGTACTCTCACTCTGATGAATATTGATTGGGCGCTAGACTACACTATGCATGTTGCCATGAGAAGCGCACCATGTTCAGAATATGGATCTCTCAAACTCGAGGAATTGTGATACATGGGTTCCAGTCGTCGAAAATCAAGCTTGGCAACTAGGTAGTAGTCCACATGACATATTAGTGATCAGTGCACGGTTCCATCTTGTGAAAGCACACGTGCGTCTCAATGTGCATGTATGACTCCAGTTCCCCTGCCTGAGATTGCACTTAGGGTATCCTACGTCTGCTCTAAAGAACTGGGCCTGCTCGTCGGTATGGCGGCTACAGTCGGGGCGTTGACCTAAGGAACCCTAGATAAGGAACGAGGCCCATTTTTTTCAATAAGTCAAACTTCAATTCCCCATCGAAAACCTAAGGACAACCTAAGGCAAGCTGCGAAACAATTAAGGAACACGGAGCCCCTCCTCAACGAAAAGGGTTCCTTGTTTAGCGCCCCGACTGTATGCGGTCGCCGTCGCAGCCCCGCCGCCGCCCCGTCGCATCCACCCGTCGCCTGGGCCTGCCCGCCGGAATGGCGGCTACGTGGTCGCCGCCGCCGCCCCGTCGCCGTCTGGGCCCGCATGTCGGTGCGGCGGCGCTGTGGTCGCCGCCGCCGCCCCGTCGCCGCCTGGGCCTGCGGCACTTTGGAATGTGTGGCGTTACTCTGCACTGGATGACACCAGTTTGCAATGCGTTATTTGCGTTGCTTTGCGCTGCGTTGCATTGGGTTTGCGTTGCCTTGAGCTGCGTTGCATTGGTCTGCGTTGCTCTGCACTGCTTCGTCTCGCTGTACATTTGTCTGCGCTGCATTGCTTTGCATCGCATTTCATCGTGTTGCACTGCTTCTCGCCACCTTTCATTGGAGCGCGTTGCTTTGCATTGCGTTACGTTGATTTCCGTAGCCGCGTTGCTTTGCACCGCATAGTTTTGGACAAGATGGATTGTACCACAATGATTTCGCCACCTAGACTGCACCGAATATATTGCAAGAAATCACGGTTTGGGGTCCACGCTATCATGTCGTTGATTTGACGTCCTCACCTGCTTGCGCATGGAAATCCAACGAATGTGTATACTGACTGTCTGTGACAAAATCTGAAATTTGTGGACATGTTGAACCAATGTACGACGTGTGCCCGTATGTTTACATACATCTGTTTATTATTATATATATGTGTGTGTGTGTATATGTACGTATGTGCATAGATCCATTCAAGCAAATCCGAAAAATGCCTTGTAGGGCCCCCCGAAGGGCCCGCAACGGCACCGGAGCTCCCCAGAAGAGCCCTGAGACGGCCCCTTGGCTTCGAAACGACGCTTTGGAAACTCTACGGAACGACGCTTTGCGAAGCTCTGCGGAAGCGCTTCGTGCACCCTGGAGCCACGCGTATTGGGCGCTAGGAAGCCACGTTCCCGGAAACGCTGAAGGCTCAAGCAAGCTCCAGCGGGGATTCTGGAGCGCCGTGGAGGAGCTGCTGGCGGGCACCATCACCGTCCGGCTTCTAATATAAGAAACCTACAGGCCCCGAGACGACCCAAGACAACTTTCAGGCGGCCCAAGATGTTCTCCAGACGGCCCCATGAGCCCCAATGACGCCCCTGGACGGCTCCAGGCGGGCCCAAGGGGTCCCCCCGAAGGGCTGCATCAAGCAAAAATCAGTCCATTCGGAAAATTTGCATTTTGAGCAGATTCGGCTGATTGGTCTTCGAAGCGTCCAAAACGGCCCCAGAGGCCTCCAAGATCGCCCACGACGGCCCCCAAGAGGGCCTACAAATGGCTTCAGACGGGCCCAGGACGGCCCAAGAGGCGCCCAAAATAGAGCCTGAAAGAGCCCCCATAGAGCTCCCAAACGGCCCCCAAGAAGCTTCAACATTGTATCCAACAGAGGGGGGCGGCCCTTCGCAGGCGCAAAACAAAATATATGTTTTGACGATCCGGTGGCCCTGGGGCTGCCCCGCTGCGCCCCCTACTTTGCCGCGACGCCGTTCCGACGCCTCCGACGCGGCCCGACACGGCGCCGCGTTTGCCCGAACCCGCTCCCGCGTCCGCCGCGATCCCGGCGCGAATCTTCCAACGTTGCTCAGGCCTGGACTCCTGAATTGCTGCCTCTTGCGAAGATCGAACACTTCGGCCCCCGTTTCGATGCATCGGGCGCCTTCGGTGGGGGAACAACACTAGAACAAGCTTCAAGGGATCTACGGCAGTAGCACGCAGCGTCTCACCACCCAGCGCGCGCCACCATGCTTCGATCCGCCCAATTTCGTGGATTTAATCCACGGGTCCACGCTACATGCTCGGAAACATTTCTCTTGACGCCACAACGGGCCACAACAACAACAACAACAACAACAACAACAACAACAACAACCGAAATACGACTGAGACCTTCTGCGCCCAACCCTGTCCGCATCAGCGGGTGCGCGATCCAAAAGCCCCAACAACAACAACCGAAAGACGATTGATACCTTCTGCGCCCAACCCTGTCAGCATCAGCGGGCGCGCGATCCAAAGACCCCCCATAAAATTCTAAAAGGCTTCCCCCCGCGGAGGGGGGCCCAGGGGGGGATCCACTCCTTCAGATCGAATTTCATTACCTTGCACAGGGTGTCTAGAGCTCCGACCACTTTATTTCGGCACGGCACCCCCTCCATCACCCACACATTCCACCAGCCAGTGCGCCTCTCCGCCCCGACCCCGTTTCTTTCGGCACGACACACCCCTCCGCTCCGACCCCTTTATTTCGGCACGGCACACCCCCTCCGCATGCCCCCACCCACCAGCCAGCGCGCCCCTCCGCTCCAACCTTTTTTATTTCGGCACGCCCCCCCCCCGCATCCCATCACCCACCAGCCAGCGCGCCCCTTCCGCCCCGACCCCTTTATTTCGGCACGCCTCCCCCCCCCGCGCGCCCCCTCCGCCCCGACCCTTTCATTTCGGCACGGCACACCCCCTCCGCATCTCCCCAACCCACCAGCCTGCGCGCCCTCCGCCCCGACCCCTTTATTTCGGCATGGCACACCTTTCTGCCCCGACGCCTTTTTTTGGGCACGGCACACCCCCTCCGCACCCCCCCCCCCGCCCGCCAGCCAACGCGCCCCTCCGCCTCGACCTCTTTATTTCGGCACAACACACCCCTCGCCCCGACCACTTTATTTCGGCACGGCACACCTCCTCCGCACCCCCCCACCAACCAGCCAGCGCGCCCCCCCCCCGCCACGACCTCTTTACTTCGGCGCGCCACCCCCCCTGCATCCCCCCACCCCCAGCCAGCGAAACCCTTCGCCCCGACCTCTTTATTTCTACACGCCCCCCCCCCACCCCCCCCGCGTATTTCGGAACGGCACACACCCTCTGCCCCCCCCACCCACCAGCCCGCGCCCCCGCCCCTCCGCCCCGACTTTTTTCTTCGGCACGGCACACCCCTCCGCCCCGACCCCTTTTATTTCGGCACGGCACACCCCCTCCCCTCCGCGTCCCCCCCACCCACCAGCCAGCGCGCCTCTCCGCCCCGACCCCTCTATTTCAGCACGCCCCCCCCTCGCATCTTCCCACTTGCCGGCCAGCGCGCCCCCTCCGCCCGGCGACCCCTTTATTTCGGCGCGGCCCCAACTCCCTCCCCGCGCGCCCCGCGCGCCCCTTCCGCGCCCCCCCCGCCCACCAGCCAGCGCGCCTCTCCGCTCCAACCCCTCTGTTACGCCCCCCCCCCCCCCCCCCCCCCACACCCACCCACCCACTCACAAGCCAGCGCGCCCCTCTTTTTATTTTGGCGCGGCACCGCCCCCTTCCGCCCCCTCCGCGCGCGCCCCTTCCACAACCCCCCCACCCTTCAGCCAGCGCGCCCTCTCCGCCCCGACCCCTTCTGTTTTGGCGCGCACCGCCCCCTCCGCCCTGACCCATTCATCTCAGCACGGCACCGCCCCCCTCCCACCCCGAACGCCCCCCCCGCATCCCTCCATCCACCAGCCAATGCGCCCCCTCCGACCCGACACCCCCGTCCCGAGCGCCTCCTCCATCGCCGCATTCACCAGCCAGCGCGCCCCCTCCGCCTCCTCCCCCTTCCTTTCTGTGCAAGAGCCATGGCGCGCGCGCCACTTGTTGAGGGGAGTGGATGGAGCCTGGTTCGGGCGATTCTGCCTGGGACGTCCACAAAATCTGCATAGTTTGGGCCTTGTTTCATAGAGGGCGCCAACGGAACCCTGCGGTTCCGTTGGCACCCTCCTCATGCATTTATCCCCCACATCCTGAGTGGGGTTCTTGTTTTCCCAGAACACCCTCTCCTTCCCACCCACCTCCCGCTCCATCTTCCATACAACACAATATTATTCGTACCACGCACACCATACCATACCATAGTTCCTACCACACATACCATACCATACCATACCATACCATACCGCACCATACGTACCATACCGTACCATACCATACCATGGCGTACCATAGCATACCATACCATATCACACCAATGCCACGCCGTACCATACCATACCATACCTCCAGTACCATAACATACCATATCATATCATACCGTACCATACCATACTTACGAGGAGGGTATCGGAAAACCATACAATTTACATGGTTTCGTGCCCCTCCCACACCTCCAGGGAGGCCCCGCCTGAGCGAGGAGGGTATCGGAACACCATGTTATTTACATGGTTTCGTGCCCCCCCCACCCCTGCAGGGAGGGCCCGCCTGAGCGAGGAGGGTATCCGAAAACCATACTATTTACATTGTTTCATGCCCCTCCCGCCTCTCCAGGGAGGCCCCGCCTGAGCGAGGAGGGTCTCGGAATACCATACTATTTCCATGGTTTCGTGCCCCTCCCACCCCTGCAGGGAGGCCCCGCCTGAGCGAGGAGGGTATCGGAATACCATACTATTTACATGGTTTCGTGCCCCTCCCACCCCTCCAAGGAGGCCCCGCATGAGCGAGGAGGGTATCCGAAAACCATATTATTTACATGGTTTCGTGCCCCTCCCACCCCTCCAGGGGGGCCCCGCCTGAGCGAGGAGGGTATCAGAAAACCATAGTATTTACATGGTTTCGTGCCCCTCCCACCCCTGCAGGGAGGCCCCGCCTGAGCGAGGAGGGTATCGGAAAACCATACTATTTACATGGTTTCGTGCCCGTTCCCACCCCTGCAGGGAGGCCCCGCTTGAGCGAAGAGGGTGTCGGAAAACTATATTATGTATATGGTTTCGTGCCCCTCCCACACCTGCAGGGAGGCCCCGCCTGAGCGAGGAGGGTATCCGAAAACCATACTATTTGCATGGTTTCGTGCCCCTCCCACCTCTCCAGGGAGGCCCCGCCTGAGCGAGGAGGGTATCAGAAAACCATAGTGTTTACATGGTTTCGTGACCCTCCCACCCCTGCAGGGATGAGGAGGGTCTCGGAATACGCCTGAGCCCCTCCCACCCCTCCAGAGGAGGAGTATCGGAATACCATACTATTTACATGGTTTCGTGCCCCTCCCACCCCTCCAGGGAGGCCCCGCCTGAGCGAGGAGGGTATCGGAAACCATACTATTTACATGGTTTCGTGCCCCTCCCAAGGAATCCATACTATTTACATGGTTTCGTGCCCCTCCCACCCCTCCAGGGAGGCCCCGCCTGAGCGAGGAGGGTATCGGAATACCATACTATTTACATGGTTTCGTGCCCCTCCCACCCCTCCAGGGAGGCCCCGCCTGAGCGAGGAGGGTATCGGAAACCATACTATTTACATGGTTTCGTGCCCCTCCCACCCCTCCAGGGAGGCCCCGCCTGAGCGAGGAGGGTATCGGAAACCATACTATTTACATGGTTTCGTGCCCCTCCCACCCCTCCAGGGAGGCCCCGCCTGAGCGAGGAGGGTATCCGAAAACCATACATGGTTTCGTGCCCCTCCCATGGGGAGGCCCCGCCTGAGCGAGGAGGGTTCCGAAAACCATACTATTTACATGGTTTCGTGCCCCATTCCCACCTTTCCAGGGAGGCATAACCATACTATTTGCATGGTGTCGCGCCCCTTCCACCTCTCCAGGGAGGCCCCGCCTGAGCGAGGAGGGCATTCGAAAACCATACTATTTACATGGTTTCGTGCCCCTCCCACACCTCCAGGGAGGCCCCGCCTGAGCGAGGAGGGTATCGGAAAACCATATTATTTACATGGTTTCGTGCCCCTCCCGCCTCTCCAGGGAGGCCCCGCCTGAGCGAGGAGGGTATCCGAAAACCATACTATTGACGTGGTTTCGTGCCCCTTCCACCCCTGCAGGGAGGCCCCCATCCATCTTATCTTCCTCCTCCTCCTCCTCCTCTTCATTCTCATCCTCCTCCTCCTCCTCCTCTTCCTCCTCCTGCTCCTGGAGGGTATCGGAAAACATGCTGTTTACACGGTTTCGTGTCCCCCCTCCACTCCTCCAGAGAGGCCGCGCTTGAACGAGGAGGGTCGCGGAAAACACTACTCTTCGCCAGGTTTCGTAGCCCTCCCCCCCTCCAGCGGGGCCCCGCCAAAGCGAGGAGGGCATCAAGAAAATGGGTCCCACGAAACCGTTAATCTCTTTATGTGGGGAACTCCGCTAACATATTTTTTTAATATATGTATGTATATATATAACACTATTTGCGCATGTGCCTGCACAGAGATTCAAAAACAGTTAACAAAACATATGGTTTGTTCATGGCCAGACACAGTGATCACATAGATTTTGATGATGTTCCAACTACGGGTGCTGTTTACTGATCGTTGGAAAAGCATTAAGATCCATGTGATATCCGTGCCTGGCCATGAAAAAAAACACTTCTTATCAAAAATCTCTGAATCTCAGCGCAGGCACATGCGAAACTGACGTTTTTAAAGAATTAGCTGGAAAAAAAAAAACTGCGACAACGCAGTGTTTCCAGCATCTCTATTAATTACAAAAGGATTCCAGCGCGGGGGCACGCCGACGACAACGAGGAGGACGACGGCGGCGACGACGACGCCGACGAAGAGAAAATCCTTAACACATATCGGAGTCTCAATGCTTCAGGGCCCTCGGGGGGCCCTCCTCGTCGCCACGGGCGGACGCGCCTCGGCAAACAGGTGCGTTTGGATCCATTTTCAGCGCTGGAGCGCGCCGACGACGACGAGGACGACGACGGCGGCGACGACGATGAAGAGACAATCCTGAAAACAACATCGGCGGCTCTCGGGGGCCCTCCTCTTTCCCTTGCCACCCACTGCGGCCGCAAGTATCTCAGAGGAACCGCGATACCTGCGTCTACCGCAGATCCCACGATTACCGCGGGGGCGGCGGGGGAGGGCGCAAGCGCGGGAATCTTCATGGCCAAAAGGAATAGTATGCCACTGTATCGCGTTGCTTCTGCGAACGAGCGCGGCTGCTAGCAGCCGCCTTGGGAATGCTAGCGAGCAGCCAGCTTAGGGCGAGAACGAGGAGGAGAGACAGGAGAGACAACGCGTGATGGCGAGCAGCCATGTTGTGACCCAGCGCTGGCTCATGCCGAATTCCATTCCTATAGCCTGCCCCCATCTGGGGCGAGGGGAACAATCAACATGTTTTGAGAGACTTCAGCGACAGCAGTAATCTTGCCCACCATTGAATTTACTACGCATTGGACCACATCAAGAAGAATTCTATTCGCCGCCCACCCCCACTTCCATCTCTGAGCGCACCACAGCTCTTCAATCAAAGTTGAATATGCCGGGGCGCGCGTTTCATATGGCAACGTCTGTTCTTGTAAGTTGGCAAATCCATTCACCCGAAGAGACCGCTCGAATCAAGAATAACACAAGTCTTGAAGTCATTTCTGAATAGCTTAGAAGGCGTTCCACCATATCTGAGCGGTTGATCGGCCATCAACAGTAAAAGCTCGCATTACCGAGTTTATGTTGCCCACCCGGCCAAGGCGCGCATCTGCGTATTTGTACGCGGGCCACCTATGCAATGACGTTTCGCTGAGAGCGCAATGTAAGTTGAAATGGCCCCCAATATTGGCATTCAGCTTCCTGTTCGCTGCGGCGGCAAGCAAGCCGCTGTCTACTGCGTGTGCCAAATATCTGATGGTATTTGACGTATGAAGAGCAATGTTTTCAATTTGAAGTCGAACAGATAATTTTTTCCATCCTCTCTCATTGCTCGCGCGAGAAATTTCTATTGAAATTGCTATCTAATGCGCCGTCCCGATCAATTATCCAAATGTCCCTGGTGTCATCCGACAACGATGCCGGGCGCCCGTTCGGTTGAGGGGGCGGGATAATGGTTTTGGGATCGTCCTTAATACTGCGATCATCGTCATCTTCTTCCTCGTGCCACCGCCGCTTCCTGGTAGTCAATGCCGATAGTCAATGCCGAAGATTTCGGTTCCGCTGTTTTCTTTGCTTCTACAACGGTCGGGTCCTCTGAAGGCTTCTTATTTGATTTGGGGTCATGATCGCCGAAACAAGCGACGTCACCATCGTCATCTGAAGACGACGAAGACAAATAATCATCTTCAATGGTCGTTCCATTCGCGCCAGCCCATGCACTTCCATATGCACGTTGATTGTACCCAAAGCCATGCCAGGGATATTGATCATGCCAATTAGTGCATGGCACAGCCGCGTGAACGACGGGCCGTTGACCACGCGAGGAAGAAGCGACGACTGGAGAAACGGCTTTCTTTTTCTAAATTCCATCTCTAGCAAGGCTGCATTGTGAGTGTACTCATTGTTCCACAACGCCGCCGCGCCACCACCTTCTTTCTTGGCGTCGTGCAACCTTTTGTTGACTTTCAATCCGCGTGCAGATATCGAGTCTTTCCACAAAACGTCGCCAAACTCAGGCCAGTTCCGGCGCCTGTCAATGCGTGCAGGCCAGGGGCCAGCACTGCGGATTATACGGCGCAGTTCTTCCATGCACCGAAGTCAGGGGGCCTCGAACGGCGGAAGAACCTCGGGGCATAACTGCTACGGATCAACTGGAGTTGTGGCAGCAATACAAGGCAAAGGCCATGGCAATAATCGCATCCCTCCTCCTCTCTCCCATTCCATCCCCTCTCTCATTCCCTTCCATCTCTATTTTCGATGATAATGTATATAGCGATGGCAATGTGTATGAATGATGACAATGAGTATGATGACTTATACCTCTGCGCAACTTGAGCACTGAAACTATCATGGGTTGCGACTCTGTCATTGCGAACAGACTTCTCGCGCGAACAGCGCCCAACGGGAAAGCGAAACTTTATTATGATAACAAGCACTTCCCTCAACGAATGGGAATACCACCTGAGATGTTCACTTGCCTGTGCGAGTCCGCTCTGCGCTTAATGCTGGCGCGTAATCCTCCCTGCGCTTATCAGATCGAGAGAAGCGGCTGCGCCGCGGGCGGAACTGCCGAGGAGAGAAACTGTAATGAGCTCTTCGCATGGTGAATAGAAATCGGATGTTGTTCAACTTGGTCCAGAACTGTTCGGCTGCTTGAGAACTGCAGATAGACTTCTTATTCGGGAAACGGGGCGCGTCACACTTATGTCGTTTCCCATGGAACCCGTCAAGGTAGCATCCACCAGAGAACAAGGTTCCTTTCCAGTCGTGACGCACGCAATTGCAATCCCCAGCGCAATCGCGAACAACGACTCTGGATATCTTTAACTGTTGCAGCGCTTCCTTTTTATATGCCGGGCATTCGCAATTCATCATTTCTCCCAAGTGAAGAACTGCATGTAAGGCTCCTCATTGATCTCTCTTCTTCATGTCCCTTGTAACCCAGGCGCCTCATGTTCTGGTTCTGTGTCCTTCAATTGCGGCAGCCTTTTTGACGCGCTAGAATCGTCGATCGCTTTTTGTTTACAACGGGTATACCTCTCTGCTTATTTTTCTTCTCGAACTTCTTCGCATCTTTCATTGTGCTACGAGTTGCCTTCTCCTTCCCATCCACTACAACGTCTTTCGGTTATGCTTATCTCCACTTCGCTTGAAGCCCACGCCATGTTTGGCTGCGTTGAATATCTCAGAGAAGCCTTTGCTGCGCGCGCCGTACTCCGCGTCTTTCTCTGGGGCGGGGTCTGAAATGCCGAAATCTTAGACGCCGTCTGCTTGAATCCTTAGATAACAAATCAAAGCGTTGTGAATTTTGCGCCCGAGAAAACTCCCCCTGTGATTACCTTTTGTTATTTCTGTATTCCCCCTTTTCCTCGTACTGCGGCTTCCAACCAGGATGCGCAAGCACAACAATGGCTGCTGCTTCCGCTTCTGCTGCTCGAGCAGAATGGCGCGCGCGATGCCAAAGTTGACGTACATGACACCACCTGAAACCCCGCCCTGGGCGCAACGACAAGATAGCTTGATCCGTCGCGTTGTTTTTTTGTCAAGGCAGTTATTTTCATATTAAAGCACTGAGTCTCATTGAGTTTATGTAACGTTCTGCATTGGTTGCCAATGCAAATGCTCGTTCCATGCTTAACATGCCCCCGAGCATATCCATTCCAAACCGTGGCTCGATGACCTCGAGGGCCGCCTGGCTTCCCGTGAAAGAGAAGCAGGGCGGCGCGAGCATTTTGCTAAATTGCAATATCGCATGCCAGCTAGAAACTGACTTCTCCTGAGCCGGCTAAAAGCCAACTTGTTTCCATATCACCAAAAGAACAAAACTTGTTTTGAGCCGGTGGCTACTGCCGCGACAACGAACAAGATATGCATCGCAACGCCTAGGATCCGCATGGCATATTAAGTAGAACTGCCACCAATTTGTTTTTCCCGAAAAGCAACGTCAACTTGAGTTCCTTCTGCGTCGCTAGCAGCGACCGTGCGCAAGCGCGCGTGAGTTTCGCCGCTAGCAGCGGCATCTATATCTACATAAATCGGCAAGGCTTTCGCTGCTAGCAGCAGCATGTATTTACACGTTCGACCAACAACCAACATCGCAACTACGCGACGTTGTGAAGTCATAACGCAACGTGCAAACGTTGTCAGCAAGCAGCTGGGAGGAGACTCGCATCACAGAGCTTTAAAATATGTGTGAACCGCACTCAGTGCAAGCTTGATGTCTTACGTGCCCTCGCGTTGATGACCAAACGGGACGCCCTTCCCCCCCCCTCCTCCCCCTCGAAGTTCCTTGGGCGAGATCCGGCAGACACTCCAGCGGTGGCGCGAGATTCATGAACAGCGCTGGCCATTTCTCCGGCAGATTTCTCCCGCGCTCTTTCCAGTCTCTCCCCTTCGTCGGCTAGCTCCGCCTCGGCCGCGTTCTTCTTTTTCTTGAGGGAGCCAGGTGGCCCTGGTTTCTTTTCATGGTGACGCTTCCTCTCGGGCGTATCAGCAGTCGGATCGTACTCGCATTCGTGGTGAGCATCTGCTGTCATTGATAGAATGCGCTGCAATTCTTGCACGTCCTCGAGGTTACCACAAAACGAAGGCACGTTTGTAATCGCACCTCGATCCAAGAGGCTAAACAAAACGGCCGTTAAGTAAGGGTGTTCGTATGAACGAGAAGCCATTTATGGATCATTGAACAAGGTTCCTGCACCCCGCGCAGATGGAGGCCGGATCGTTCATGAAAGGGGAATCGACTCGCCTTTCATTGACCTGCTCAAGTATTCCGAAGACCACTTTACGTCGTCATGGCATTGTCGACGGCACCTCCGTCAGTAGCCGATTCTTCCATTTCTGCATAATCACTTTCACTTCTGGTTTGAATATGTCCATATCTTCGTCATCCGACCACTCAATGCAAGGCGCGCCCACCAACTCCCTGGTAGCGCTGCGGTGGAATATGCCCCCGCGAGTGAGCGCGATAGCGTGGAAACGACGCCTGAATGCCACCCAATCCTCGTCATCTGCTTATTTATCGATTGACGGCATGATGACATGTCTCCACTCCCCGTCAGAGATGGCGCTTTTGCAGGCGAGTCTCTGGGCCAGTTTGGCGTCGAACTGTTGGCTCACTGCCTGGCGGCGCGAATACATGCCGAAGCCAAGCCCGCCCCGCGCGGCCCATTGGAGGGCGCCCACCTCCGCGGGGCACAGCAAAGCCTTCACAAGATCGGCGCCGAGCTGATAGAATTTTCCGTCGAAGATACGGGGCTTGAACGCAGCGTTTCGGTCGCCTCTGAACATATCAAGAAATTTTGCGGTCGCCACAGCTGATTGCAGGTCGTCTCTTTTTTCTTCCGTTGTCCAATGATTGGACACCATGAAACCGCGCGTCCTTGAACGCATACTTTTACCGCATTCCGAAATTCCGACCCATAGAAATCCATCGCGCCTCTCGCGCAACATTCCAAAAACGATCTGCACTTTGCCACTGGCCAATCCAAGATTGGGTTTTCTGGTTGTTCGGTCCAGACGCCCACCCACTCTGCGAATCGCCCTTCATTGTTTGAAGACGGCCTCATCTTTCGCATAAGCGCATAACCAGCTGAGATGTTGTTGAAATCAACTGGTTTCTTTCCGTCACTATCTCCTGCTTATTTGCCGTGCCGGGCCTGGAACCCACCAAGGCCTTCGAATCATTTCTGGCATGTCTTCTTCGCGCTCCAAAGGTTGTTGTGCCACAGCGAATGGCAGTGCGCAGGGGCGCGCGCGAGTTCTGCTTCTACTTTCGCAAGCTTCTGTAACTCGTCGAACATCACATGCTTGATAATGTGCCAATTATCGCTGGCGGGCACAATTGCAAGTTGCAATGTGTGCGCCACTTGCCACGAGCTCGACGGGCCGAATGGACGCGGTAAGTTTTGGTAGCTGCCCGTCTCTATTTCTCCTGCGCTCAAGCCTTTTCACATGTTCATTGCACTTGCCGTCCCAATTGTCACTCCAATCAGTATTTCCGTTGAAACTATTCGCCAAAGTCTTTACCATAGTATTATCATTGTCGATGAACGTCCCGCCCCATTCGAGTACGCAGTCAAGTACCCACTTGTTTCTCTGACTAACGTTCGCTTGTGGATATGTGTATATGGCAAGCCCCCCAACTTCGTTTACCACAGGAAGGTCAAATTTGATGACTGGCTTTTCTGTAACATAATGCATCTTCTGATTGTTGACATGGGCGCCCATGTCTGCCAGGATTTGATTCGTTTCCCCCGCTCGTTCCAAAGCCACGCCTACTGTTCCCATGCCGCCACGCATAACGTTAAACATAAGCTAACTGATGGGTCAACTAGCAATTTAATCGATTTCTCGGCTGGTAGATTTGAACCACTTATGGCGAAGGGCGATAGAAAGGCAGAGGATCATGATGATAGTGATAAAAGAAATGAAGGATGTGACAATGATAACAAATAGTGGTCCATAACCCAGGCGCGGCAGTGTGTCGTCCATTCTCGCACCGGCTAGTGCGTCGTCCATTTTCGCACCGGCGAGTGGGTCGTCCATTCTCGCAGCGGCTAGTGGGTCGTCCATTCTCGCACTGGCAGTGGGCCGACCATTCTCGCATCAGCGAGTTCCTTCCCTCCATGAGCTGCGTCCGGCCGTGGTAACCCGGGGCGGCATATGACAATGATAACAGGAAGTGGTCCACAACCCAGGCACGGCAGCGGGCCGTCCGTTCTCGCAGCGGCTAGTGGGTCGTCCATTTTCGCAGCGGCTAGTGGGTCGTCCATTCTCGCAGCGGCTAGTGGATCGTCCATTCTCGCACCGGCAGTGGGCCGACCATTCTCGCATCAGCGGGCTTCTTCCCTCCATGAGCTGCGTCCGGCCGTGGTGAGTCGGGTTTCCAAATCTCCCACCCTCGTGGAAACGCATCAGTTTTCCAAGCTGCGTCCAACCGTAGCGACGAAGGAACTTACCGAGGGCCAACTATTCGTTTCCCTTCCCCAAAAAACGTTCACCAGACCCCCATCCTTAGGGATTTAACCGAGCTAGTTTTCCATGCTGCGTCCAGCCGCAGCGACGACGAAGCCCTCATCCCTCTTCTCTTCATCCTTCCATCCTCCCTCCTCTCGCCTCCTCCGCGTTTCTCCTCCATTTATCCCTTTTTCTTTGCCATTGAAAATAAATGCATAAGGAGGGGGCCAACGGAACCTCCAGGTTCCGTTGGCCCCCTCTCTACCTGGTTTGGCCTGGTTTCGTTTTCGTCGTCGTCGTCGTCGGGTGCTTTGGGCGCTCCGATACACATTGTGTTAGTTATGTCAAGTGATGTATGGAACTGAAAGAAAAATTATTTCACACACGTGGTGGGCATCATTACACTTGTGACGTTATGCCCCCTGGGGGGTCCCAAGACACATTGGGATGTGGCGAATGGTATACGTCACGTGGCACAGCCACCACTGGCAGAATGCCTGCTGGTATCCGGCGTTCGGCCACGTGGCGGCGTCAAGAGAAAACTTTGCCCAGCCTGTCGTGTATATATATATATATATATATATATATATGTGTGTGTGTGTGTGTGTGTGTGTGTGTGTGTGTGTGTGTGTGTGTGTGTGTGTGTGTCGGCGGTGCCCCATGGCACGACCCCCCCACCAGTACTACTGGTGGGGGTTTCGTGCAGGCAGCACCGGGTGCCGCCGACGGCTCAGAACCCCCCCCGTGTCTCTTTTCCGGGGGGGGTCGCGCAGGCCGCACTGGGGTGGGCTTCGACCTGGACCCCCCCACCCCCTGCAGCACATGTGTGGGAATGGGGGGGTGGGAGGGGGTGGCGGGGGTGGGGCGGGGGCGGTGGGGTGTTTTCTGTGGAAGTGTGGAACACCATTGGGGTCCAGACGGGCCAGTGCATACCGGGGGGGCTTCGTGCTTACCTGGCGGGTCCAAGCTGGCTGCCAGGGGGGTTCGTGCTTACCGGAGGGGTTCGGCGGTGCCGCCAGCTCGCAGCCCCCCAGGATGGAGTTTAACGGGGGGGTCGCTCTGCACCGGGCACCGCCGACACACACACACACACACATATATATATATATATATATATAGAGAGAGAGAGGGAGAGAGTGACTACCTACCAGACCACCCCAACCCAACCCGAAGACCTGAATTTCGGGTTGGGGGGCCTAAGGGTCCCACGCGTGTTTTTTCGATGTTCCCCGACCCCCCCCCCCCCACTGGAAATCGACGGTAAATTTGAGCCTTCGGGTTGGGTTGGGGTGGTTTGGTGGGTGGTGAGAGAGAGAGAGAGAGAGAGATCGGGGGGGTCGCAAAACCCGTCTGCGATATCGCGACCTCCATCCGTGGACTCTTTTATACGCCCCCCTGAAATGATTGCGGTCCGTGTTGGGATCGCACCAGAGATGGCCTATGTTCACGCGAGCCCGCGCCCTCCAAAGTTCGTAAGCCTACTCGGGGGTCCTGTTGAATTGCCGTTGAGATTCCTTGGGGACTGCTCGAGGCGAATAACATAATCTATGCTAATCATGTTCTTTTTCACGTGCTCACGATATCGCCGGGATGGCGCCGTCGTACATAGAATCAGCTACATTACTTGTGATGCTAGAGATTTCGCGGGGTGAGGGGGGGTATTGTTTGCTTCATCGGGTTGCCTTACTGATTCCGTCGGCGAGTTCTTCTGCAGTGCCGAGGTCCCTAAGGGGCACTCGCTCAGCCCCACACCAGACGCGGATGAAGAGGGGGGCAAACCAGCAAAAACCACACCTTTGCAACCTGACGGGAAGCGACGCGCAGCATATACGAAACAGGAGGCCACACACATCCTATCCGCGGAGGCTGGCGCCATGACGCAAGCCTCCCGACCAGAAAAACTCCACGAGCATGGTTCTAGAAGTCAGCCTGGCCGACGACGACGACGAAACACGGAGCGGCCCGCGGCCGACGGCTGGGGGGGCGAGGGCGTCGACGAAGTACGACGACGACGACCACCGTCGTCGTCGTCGTCGTCGTCGTCGGCGGCGGCGGCGGCGTCGTCGGCGTCGTCGGCCGGCTGCCGACGGCGGCGGCCGAGCCTGCGGGGCGACCGGGTCGGGCGGCTCCGCGACGGGGTGGTGCACCCTGGCGGGGCGGCCGCGGCAGGCGGCCGCGGCGGCCGCGGCGGCCGCGGCGGGGGGGGGGGCGGCGCCGGCGGCGAGGAGGAGCGCCGAGGAGGGGGAGAAGGACGAGGTGGACGAGGACGAGGGGGAGCAGGGGGAGGACGAGGACGAGGACGAGGGCGAGGACGAGAAGGACGAGGGGGACGAGGAGCAGGGGGAAGAGGACGAGGTACAACCACCACTGGCATTTCCCCCGCCCGCCCCCTCCAGCACCACCCCCAGCGGCGAAACCGCTGAGGAGGAGAAGGGCACGGCGCCGTCAGCGTGCCAATGCCCCGATGAGGTTAGGTTAGGTTAGGACAGCCCCGAGGGGAAGAGTCTCGCAAGACTAAACGAACAATGGGGGGAAGTGGCACCCTTCGGAGAGGGATTTGTTACCCTGGAGGACAGAGCTCCCCACACTCTGACCAGGGCCCGCGACGGGGTGCCACGACCCAAAACTACTCCTCAACCATGAGGGCCTCCTTGGCTCGCACTCGCTCAGCAAGGGCGGCCATCCGTCTCTCGTACTCAGGGACGGTGGGGGCACTCGAATGGGCCGAGGGAACAGACGTACAGGCAAGAGTCTTAGACCGCGGCTTGGGGACCACAGACATTGCAGTGACCGCAGCAGCTCTATCAATCAATTGACGGACACGACTACTGGGGCCCAGGCCTCGCGAGTACTTACTTAGTACCTAGCGTCCCTTCCTAGAGGGTCGTTGGCACTCCTTGTCAAGATTACGGGAGCACCTCTGGGCCCAGCAGCCGCAACGAACGCACAGAAACGTTAGCCTACTCAACTTGGCTTGCGATGGCTCTGGGGCTCTGGGGTGGATCTCGTGAGAGGCCACACCAACAATCAGGTGCCCCAGGGAACGGCGGACGACCTGACGAACGAAATCGGGGGCCCCAGAGCAACCCAGAGCCTCTTGGGGGATACCCTCATGGGCGACCACCAGACAATGCTTGCACTGCATACCAAGCAACCCACTCTCCCACTCATGCCACCCAGGAGCTGACTTTACAGAACGGTGACGGGCAAAGGGCCTGACGCGCTTCGCTCGGGACTGGAAGGCTGGTAGCACACTAGCTGCAAGTTTGACAAAATACCTGGCGGTCTCTACTTCAGACTCTAGGCGATTGGCTGCCTCGGGTCCGATGGGAGCGTGCATCTTAAGAGCCTCCTTGGCGTGGAGGTCCGCAGCACGGTTACCTTTCGCAGGCGCCCGCTCCACAAGCGGCAAATTATCGATCACGCCCTCGCTTCGATGCGCTTTGACATGCTGGATGGACCTGACGTGGCCGTGTCCACTGAGGGAACGGGCGAAGGCCGATACGCCAGCGAACGCCTTGCTCGCACGAAGCTGTTCGTGCTCAGGAAGGGGGGCCTGGCTTACTGCTGCTTTGCAATCGGCATGCATGTAGGAACTGCGATCAGCGATCTGGCAGGCGACAGCAATCGAGAAATTTTCAGCCATCGCGGGGGACTGCGGAAAACCTCCAGGCACAGTGCCACGCACTACCGAAAGGGTAGCCCCGGCCTGGGGGTCAAACAGAACTACCGCATACGCAGCACGCTGAAAACCTGACAAAATCGGCATAGTGCTGCTTCCGTCCAACGCGATATGTAGGTTATCGCTATGACCGACAAATTGCACAGACTTCTCTGGCTCCAGATCGGGAAAAGCCTCCCCGAGACCGTCCAGGACCATGGCCTCGGGGGCCCCTGTGACAAGAGGGATGTCCCCTGGGGGCACCGAGACGACACCTTTCAAATGGAGTAAACTTCCAGGGTCCTCCCGAGCTTCGTCCAGGAAAGTCAGAGGCACTTCCGCCTCCTCGCGCGCCTGGGCTACAGCTGGGAGCTGGCAGCAAAAAAGCCGATGATGGGTGGTGTCAGGCTCGCCGCTTTCACATCGGCCAGCTCCGTCCACAAACAGTCGCAGACAGCAGCTTGAACTAACTATTTATGGCACTTGTTATACTTAGTCTTGGACCTGAGGCACGACCTGACCACGTCCAGGTTGGCCCTGACTCCTTCAGCAAACACCCGCTTCTCCCCGAGCGACTTCTCATGGGCAGCCTGGAACGTGGTGCTGAACATTTTACCTAGCACCGCAGGGGAGCATTGCGTGAGCTGGATGGTGATGCCATCCTGGTCGATCCACTCAGTGGCTGACACAGGCTTCCACCTTACGCGAGCGAGGCAAAGCGGGACCCTGGAGATCGGTCCGCGGGTTTGGGCCCAAGACACATCCGACTGAGCCTGGGAAAATCGCGGCCCCACATACGTTCTAATTCAGTTAGGCTACGAGTGCATCAGACGGGAAAGCCACAGCATGCCATAACATCTTAGACCGCTGGAGTGCGGGCGCCATGGCCTCACGCGCCGCTGGCTCACCGTGCAAGGCCAGGTTGGCGCGCAGGCTCGCACCCCTCGTCGCGGGCGCCAGGTAGGACAAGGCCTGGCGACGGATGGCGAGCAGCTCCTGGTCGTCGACGCCGTTGACCTCGACCCCGTAGTGAGCTGCCATCTTGATTCCAGTGGTGTAGGCTCTTCCGAGCCTCTCGTCGGCCTTCCTCATGGACTTGAGCTTGGCCGCATTGGCCAGGCGCTGGGAGGACTTCCTCAAACGCATCTGCCTCTTGCCATCGGTGCGGGCTTGCGCCCGTCGCCGTCCGCAAGTGAAGTCCGTGCCGAGGTAGGCGACCGCTGGCTTGGACTTATCTTTGGCGAGGCCGCGCTTCGTGGTCACCTCCATGCCAAGGGCGCTATCACTGGCCACGACGGCGACCTTATCATTGAGAGTAGCCTGAAGTCGTCTCGAAACTGCTTGGAACTGCACACCCGCTTGGATCGCGACGCCTGCAACAATGTCTCGGTCGCGGCCGCTCACGTGGACCCCAGCGTCGTCAATGTAGCTCATGAAATCGATCGACGGGTTGCGGCGCACAAACTGGTCGCACTCTGTGATCGCGAAGGCACGAACCGCAACATCAGCAAATGCACAGCCTGCTGGTAGCCCGAAAGTGGCGAACAAGACTGTGCAACTGTGGTGCAGGCCCAGGCGAATGATACGCGGTGGCTGCCACGTGTTGAAAATTAACTTGAGAATCGGCATGGGCATGCCGCAGGCAAGGAGGCGACCGCGTAATACCTCCAGCGGGATGCCCTCGTAGAACTTGCTGTAGTCCATCAGAATCAGCAGGCTATAATTGTTCTGGCTGACCTCAGCCTCACTGCGCGCAGCCTGCAGCCAAGACAGATCGAGTGCACTACGGCCTGCCAAGGCGCCCCAGTACGGGCGGCGCAACTGCTGGTGAAGGCCATCGAGGTCACGGCGACGAAGCCTCTGCCAGACACGGTACATGCCCGAGTACAATAGTATCAGTCGGTGGCCCTGGTCAGGCTTAGCAAGCATGGGCATGACAATGAAGCGTAACTGGCGAGGCAATAGACCAATCCGTTCGCACGCCTCGAACAGCGCTGCCATGGTGTCGAGCGCAGCGCGAGGAAGTAGCCCAAAGTGACGAGGATGCACTCGATCAAGACTGGCCGTTGTGGTGCGCGGGAAGCTGTTGGCCACATCGCGGATAATGTCCGCGCTGGCCCTGTCCATTGCCGACCTGTCAGGCGTCCAGGCTTGGCTCGGAACCTGGCTAGCATGCCAAAGCTTCTCATACTTGCGAACCTCGGCCTCGACGATACCATGAGGATGTGCCGTGAGTCCTCCAGCAGTGCGAACTACCGTAGGGTGAGGTGCATTGGGAACTCGGGTAGCGCGGTGAAGTCCTCGCGCATCATTGGACGATGCCGCGTCGCACCAGTCCTGCCACCGTTGGCGATCATCCTTAACTTCATCCAGCTCGGCCTTCCGTGCATCAGCTGCAATGTCTCGACGGTGCTGCTCGAGAATTTCAGCAGCTCGGTGGCTGTCGCGGTGGATCCGAGGGGCGACGCAGGTCTCGAAATCATCGTCCTGAGACACGGTTCCAGTCTGGCCCCGAGCTGCGCATTGATGCCAAAGAACTCGTCCCGGTCGATGTCAGGCTCGTCAAACTGATCAGGAAACAGGCCATCAACTTGCAATCCTTCCTGGCCTGAGGGACCAACGACGGTAGTGGCCGCAGGGGCCACTTCAGAGCGTAAATGGGCTGTGGGCGGTGCCGGTGGCGGGCCTTGGGCTCCAGCTGCACGAAGTAAGGCATTACCGACAGCGACTCGAGCCTCAAGAACACTGGCATCCAAACGTGCGCATAGACCCTGCCCGAAATACTCAGCGGTCGAAAACGCATCCACCTCGGCTTCCAGACAAGGTACCGTAGCGTGCTTGAGCCCCATGAGCTTGCACAAGTTGTCCAGGGACTGCGTTGACCAAGTCCAGCCGCGAGAGATCGCCTTGGCTTCAGCAACTGTCTCGGGGCGGTGATTCTAGTCAACCCATCTGGCTTTGGGCGGCGCTCCCCACGAGGCGCTGCTGGACGGACACTGGCCAGTGACTGCACTGACCTCCTTCTCGGCGGCATGGGCGAAGGTAGCCCACGCTCGCGACAAAATGCACCATGCTTCACGAACAGGCTGCTGGCGACTAGCATTGACGGCCGCCCCAGCCATCGCAGCGGGGTACTGCCAGTCAGAGCCTTCTCGTGCAGGACCAATGAAACGTTCGGTCCCATACTTCTTTGCCACCGTGTATACCATGCACTGCTGCCTTAGGCCTTCCGTAGAGAGGCCCAGTGAAATAGGACGGTGAGGTCGCTTCGGCCATGAGGTGTCCACGTGGACGGAATCGAGCAACCTCTTGGCAACAGTGTTGACAGCAAAGAAATCAATCGCACGGCTAGACTTGGGTGTAATGCATGTGGGCAGGGACGGGGCCACAAGTACCATCTTGGCTACTCCCGGGAAACCTGACTCCTCGATGTCCCTCGGCGTAGCATTCCAGTCGCCAACCAGGACGACGGGGTCGGCAATCTCGGAAACCCGCGTGCCGATCTGAGCCAGGATCCGCGCATTCCTGCCCTCGATGCCCTGGTTGACCACCAGGTAGAAACAGACGATGTGCAACGGTGGCCATCCAGGAAGGTGCACAACAGCGTGCAGTGCGCGGCGATGGTGAAGGACAGCGTGGGCGCAACCTGGCCCACGAAGACCAACGTGATCCCTAGCAAGTACAGCAACACCCTGCGCGGGCGTTGTACCCTTGGACTCGGCGCCAGGGCTAGTAAGACACTTCCACCCACGACGACCTGCCCAGGCAACAAAATCATCATTATCATCATCATGGAAACCAACTTCCTGCGCGACGAAGATTGTCGCTGACGAAGCCTGTATCTTTTCCTTCAGCGTACGGATGCCACGGTTGGCGCTGAAGGACTCCACGAAGAACTGGCTTCTAAGGTCAGCATTCGGTGGTGGCCGAACTTGGCCGTGATGAACAGGCAAGCTGCGGACTAATACAGGCATATCAAAGACGCTGCCGTTTGTCTCGATGCATGGCCAGCAGCTTGTCATGGAACTTCTGCATGAGGTCTTCGTTGCTGTCAGCAGGGTTACCCCCTTTGACGAGCCCGGACAGTTCCTTTGACTCCTCGAAGGTGGGGTCGAGGTCACGCTTGGCGCCGCCACCAGGGGAGTCATCATCACCAGGAGTAGGAGTCTCATCAGGACTCTCAGCGGGCTGCTGTGGCATAGGGGCGTCCGCTGGCTCGGGTGCGGTTGCCTTTCGCACCTGGCCCTCGAGGTCCGCGAACAGCTTGGCAGTGGTCTCCGCCCCGATGGACTCGAGGGCGGTGCGGGTCTCCTCGGGGAGCCCATCCTTGTCGAACTTGAACTCAGGGAAGAGGGACCGCTCTGGGGCGACGGCCTTGGCGGTCTCAGCGAACGACTTCTTGTAGCCGTCGATTTCCGCCTCTTTGGAAGTAATTGCGGCCCTCTTGTTCTCCAGTGCAGCCTGGAGATCATGAACTTGCTTGGACATGTTCTCAGCCTCGCGCTGGAGCTTGACCAGCTGCGACTGCGCATTCTTGAGCTTATCCTGGGCCCTGCGATGGGCAGCCTCAGGAGACTGGACACTCTCGAGCTGCACACGGAGGGTCTCGATCTCAAGCTGGTGCGCCTGCTTGACATTCGGCGGCAGCGACGGCTCCTTGAGGTACTTTTTATAGAGAGAGATCGACGAGAGAATCTCTGCACGGGTAGCTCCTGCATCCTTCGGCCTCTCAGCACCTGTACCCTGGTCGGGCGTCGGGTCCTTGAGGCTGGTGTTGGCCAACTTGCGCTCGAGCGCGGCCACCTGCTTGCGGAGCTCCTCGTTCTGGTCCCGTGCCCATGGCGCTGGTGTGGCTCGACGGCCACCAAGCACGGGCTTCCTCCCTTGCACTTCCTTCTCAGCTCTCTCAGCTCTAGCGTGTGCGGTCTTGGCTGCGGCGACAATGCGAGCTGGGGCAGCGGTGCCGCAGCGGCAGCGGACTCGGCACGCCCAGTTCTTGTCTGCGCCACAACTGCATCCCCCGAACGGTGTCCTGGGCCCGCGCAGCACATCGGAGACGGGAGGCGGTGGAACCATGGGGCTCGCGAACCCTCCAGCAGGAGGACCCCTGAAAAATCGGATTGTCTGGCTCGGGAAACAGAGCTATCCCACTTTGGCACGAGGGCGCGGAAGCCCCCAAGTGCAAGCATCTTGAGCCAAAATGGCTACGGAGTGCCCCGATGAGGATGAGGGGAACGAGGTGCGGGAGGAGGAAGAGCAGGAGGAAGAGGAGGAAGAGGAGGAGGCGGGAGGGGGGGACTCTCCCAGCGTCAACCTCTACAGCTGCAGCCGCCCACTGCGAGGCGCAGCCCTCCCATGCCTCCACCAGTGTTGCCTCGCCGACGGCACAGCCACTACTTATCTGGCTCCCACCTTCTCCACAACTCTCAACATTACACCGCATCCCTACTACACAATGCCACCACGGCAGCAGTAGCACTAGCTACTCCACGACGCGGCACCAAGAGCTTCCCCACCTACGCGGCACAGGGCAACGCACTCCACCTCAAATACCACGACTGCTTCCACAACCATAGTCTCCTGTTGTACAGGCACCTCGCCAACCTCTGTTTCACGCACCCCTTGCACGTAAGCCTGATCCTCACCTTGCCCCTCCGAGGCACCCCCTCATCTTCCCTTCCCTCAAACTGGGAACGCCACGCACGGCAAACTGGGAACGCCACGCAAAAAACGCCTCAAAAAGAGGACGCAACGCCTCAAAAAATCGCCAGGCAAACTGGGAACGCCACGCGAACCGACCGACCTGCGATGGAACGCTCATGCGCTGAAACGTGACCTGGAAGATGAGCGTTCGTGCCCCGCGCGGGAGGAGAGGAAGACCGGAGGAGGGGAGGGAGCCAGGAGAAGCGAGGGAGGGAGGAAGGGGCAAACAAACCACACCAGTTGCCAGATGCGGTCGAGCGGCTGCCGGCACTAGACTCTCGACACGAGCTGCACAAGCACAGTCGGACACGCACGAGGAGGGCACCAACAATACAGTGGAGGCCCGTCCACACGAGACCTTGCACAAGAAACCCAACCCTGGACCCCCAGGGCGTCCACTGCTTTTTGCTGTGGGAACGTCGCGCTTCCCACAGCGAAGCCATCAACCCAGGGCACCCTGGAGGCAAGCAGGGTGGTTCTTGGCATGGGCCCCCACTATAACTCCAAAGCCGCTGGCGGCAAGGCGGGCAGGGCGGGCGAAGCCGACGCCCGCCACGGAAACACACTCGAGGAAGGAGGACAGAGGGGGAGGAAGAACACGAGGGAGCGGAGGCAGACAGGGCACCAAGACAGATTCTGGTCTTCCAGGCGGTGGTATGCAGTTGAAGCTTAAACCTCTCAGTTCAGTGACAGTGTGGAGCTGCAGATCATCATGGAACCCAGCGAATCCAACACAGCAGGATGTCATGCCGTCGTGCTCCCCATCCTCGTTCTCACCATTCTCCTTCTCTCCGTCCTGATTATCCTCGTCCTTCTCGACCTCCTCGTCGTGCTCATTTTCTTTTTCTTCTTCCTCCTCCTGTTCCCTCTTCATCTCCTCACCCTCCTAATGACACTGGTGCTCGCCGTCGCCGTCGCCGCTCTCGCCCTCGCACTTGCCCTCGCCCTCGCCGCAGCCGTCGTCGTCGTCGTCGTTGTCGTAGTCGTCGTCGTCGTCGTCGTCGTCTTCGTCGTCGTAGTCGTCGTCGTCGTCGTCGTCGTCGTCGTCGTCGTCGTCGTCGTCGTCGTCGTCGTCGTCGTCGTCGTCGTCGTCGTTGTCGCCGCCGCCGCCCTCGTCGCCGTCGCCGTCGCCGTCGCCGTCGCCGTCGCCCTCGTCGTCGTCGTCGTCGTCGTCGTCGTCGTCCGCCTCTTCCTCCTGCTCCTCCTCCTGCTCCTCCTCCTGCTTCCTCCTCCTCCTCCTCCTCCTTCCTCCTCCTCCTCCTCCGCCTCCTCCTCCTCCTCCTCCTCCTGCTCCTCCTCCTCCTCCTCCTCCTCCTCGCCCTCCTCCTCGCCCTCCGCTCGCTCTCGAACCGCCCGGCACGACCGTGGCGCGCTCTCGCAGGGCCGGGGCGCGCCGAGCGCGGAGAGGCCCCGCAGGGGGGGCGGGCCTCGCCGAAGGGGGCCTCCCGCAGGGCTTCGCCCCGGCGGCGGCGCTCCCCACGCCCAGCGCGCCCCGGGCGCCCTCCCCAGAGTGAAGGGGCCCCAGGACAACTGTCGATCTCACTATCGATCTCACTTTCGATCTCACTCAACGGGACACCACGGGACACCGCGGGACACCTGGGGGCACCACATCAACCTCAATATCGATCTCACGATCTCTCTCACTATCGATCTCACTATCGATCTCACTATCGATCTCACTTAACGGGACACCACGGGACACCACGGGACACCGCGAACCACCGCTGGACAGGCGGGCGGAGGAGAATCATGGAGGGGCCCCAGGACACACAAATAAATACACACAAAGAAAAGGGTTCCCCTATCTTTTCCCATCTTTTCGGGGCTTTTGTCCCCCCCCACTTCCCATATGTTTCCATATATTTTCTGGGGAATCGAGGATTAAGTGTGTCTGTGTGTTTTGCCCCCTCCTGACAGACATGCTCGCGTCGTAACAAAAATCAGGGCGGCCAGCTTTTCACTATTTTCGGCCGCCGGGGGCCCTCGCCGGGCCTCGGGACCGTCAAAGAACGACTCAGGATGAAAAGCCAGTCCCGGGGGAAGGGTCGGGGCTTCCAGGGACGCCGTCCTGAAAAAATCAGGACGTCGCATGTCTGGGTCACCGTCCTGCCCGCTCCCTCCCTGTCATCTCCTCTGTCCAATCCTCCTCCCTCCCTGGAGCCCTCCCCTCGACAAGCCTCTCGACACCCACCCGCGGCACCCCCGTTCCCAGACCCCCGACGTCATGATTTTTTCATGACGTCGACCCCCCGAGGTCTCGACCCATTCCCCGGGACCGTTTTTTCGTCCTGAATAGTTGTTTGACGCTCCCGAGGCCCGGTGAGGGCCCCCAGAGGCCGAAAACTGAGGAAAACCGCCCGTCGTGATTTTTTCATAACTCGAGGGGGTCTGGGTTACCGCCTCCCCCGGCCTCCCTCCTCCCCATCTCCGCCCTCGCCCCCCCCAGCCCGACGCCCAACGCAGTGGACGCCGCCGCTGCCCCCCCCCCCCCGCGGCATCGCGGGCGGCCTGCCCACCTGCAGCGGGGCAGTCCACTGCTGGGCCGACCTCCCGGGCCGCGCAGCGAAAGGATCGCCTCTCCTCCCCTTCCCCCCCCCCGCGCGGCGGGCGCCACCGAGTGGAAATGGAGGGCCAAGACCCCCCTTCAAATCAGGAACAAATCACGACGGGGGGTTTACCTTGACTCTCAAGACGAAAAGACAGCCCCGAAGAATGGGTAGAGACTTTTGGAGGGTCGACGCGTCAAAACAAAACAAAAAAACAAAAAAACATGGCGTCGGGGGTCTGGGGGATGGGCGGGGGCAGCGAGAGGCCCAAAGGGGGGAGACAAAGGTGACTCCTGCGAGGTCCACAACGTGACCAAAACCAGGACAACAACGGACTGGATCACACTGGGGGTCGTTGAAGCCTGGACGGTCGTGGGGGATGCATCGGGCGCCGAAGCGATTCCGGAGCAGAGCGCCCAAAAACGTTTTCAAAAAAAGGCTCCCTAACGTTATGGACAGGTATCCTGGTTCTCGCCCCGCCCGAGTCTTCGCACGAACGATGCAACACGAGAGAATCAGGCTGAAAATCATTTGACATGGGCACGCGGGTCGAACAAGAAAGGCGTGGGACATGTTGTATTGAACACAGAGCCGATTCCCAGATTCGGTCGCCGCCCGAGGAAATAGCAGCGGCGATGCTGACTTCAACTTTGTCAGAATTGCATCCCACTGGGGGGCATAAGATCAGGGGAGGGAGCGGGTGGGGGAGGAATAAGGGGGACAGACGGTAGATTGGGAGCGTCTGAACACCCGGCGGAAGGGAGGGGGGCAAGGGGGAAAAAAATAGTTGTCACCGGGAATGCCGTAAGAGGGCTCCAAGAGGCGCCCAGGAAACTCCATGACGCCCCCCCGAAGAGATCCTAAAAAGGCCCCCGTGAAATTGCCATGATACCCGCGAAAAATCCCCAAGAGGTCCACCCCCCCAGCGGCCCCAAGCTATCCCCAAGGCGCCCCCCCCAAGAGGCCCCAAGAGGCACCCCCCGAGGCCCTCGGGACCGCCAAGAAGGCGCCAAGAGGCCCCCACCCGAAGATACTCCGACATGGCATCTAGGAGGCCTCTGGCAATTCTGCTCGCCCTCGTGTCGCTTAACAGAACACTGGTAATGAGGATCGAAATCTGTTTCTCGATGAACGGACATATGCTCGAAGGGCGCAGCTGTGTCACACCGCCTGACGGCGGCTGCAATTACTTGAGCCAAGCGCCGGCACCTGCACAGAAAGATGGGGCCTGTATCGACACGCGCCCTCTCTCGACCTGGTACGAGGTATGCTGAACTACGTGCAATATTGTCTAAATCTGCCTGACTGCAAGCGGTTGCGGCGAATGGGTGGTATCAAAATCTCAGCTACGCACAAAAAGAACAACTCCAGGTTCGTTTGCGCGCGGGACACAGTATGGCACGAGCTGATCAAGCACATCATTCAGTGTGATGCATGGCGTAAGTGACAGAGCGGTACCTCACATGACTAGAAGTAAGGCGGAATATCCACTCTGCGTTCGTGTGCCACGTTGGTTCTGTCAAAAACACGAACTGGCGGGTCTCCAGGTTGAATTTGCGACAGACATTAGACATTAGACAATTAAAAAGGTGGGAACCTAATTATCCGATGCTTGGCTGGCCCTGGCGGATGACGACCTCGGCGTTTACCTTCCTCTTGGCCCTTGGCCGCGTCAACGCGCGTCGCGCTTGCCGGTCACCGCGCGCGCCCGAGCGTCGTCCTCCACGAAGCGGTCGTCAGTTCAACGCCTCATAATATTCGTCGCTGTCGTGCCGCGCTCGAATGGCCCCATCGATGTACGCCATGCGGCTCTTGCTGGCGGTCTGCTCGTCAGTCCCGCTAAATCTGCCGACTGCCTCCAAAAGGGTCATGTCGGGGTGCTGAAAAATCGGGGTAGTCCAAGTCTGGCCATGACCGACCGTCTGCTCTTCGCGCGCCCGCCCCAAGCGGGGGGGGCCGCCCCCGCGGGTGATAACCGCCCGAAAATATTTGGGCCTGCCGGCGGAGCCTCCTCCAACCGGTTGCCGCGCGGGAGCGCCGCGGAGCACAGTGACCAGTCATGCGGACGCGCATGCGCCTGATAGCGTCTTGCCTACGCATGGTGACGGTCAACTTCGCTCGGCGCCAGGTTGGCCCAGGTGCGCCCACCAACTCCGTTTCTTACGCGCAAGGATTCCTGGCGGTGGCGTCGAAGTACTTTTGGAACATGTCCAGGCCGCACTGGCGTCGATGAATTCCCTCGCGTGTTTGACTGACTCCATGACCGTTATCGAGTGTGGAGCCCACGCAGATTACTTGCACGGCTCCAAAGCTGGTGCTATCCAGCCAGAGGGTGCCGGACAAAGCGGCGGGCATGTCAATGCGCCCATGCTCCCTGGGCTCGGACGCGCAGTTACTGCAAACCTGATCTATGTCGCCACTGTTCCGGGAAGGCCGGGTCAGCAATCTCATGGGCACGCGCGCGGGTCTCTCGGGTGGCGCGTCTGACTCGGATTGGCTCGCGGGGGCCTCTGCCCCAGATGCTCCCTCATCTCTGCCTCCACCTTCTATGAACTCATCTTCGCGCTCTGACGCTTTAGTTGGCAAACCCGTCGGCGAGCTCGCTTCCTTTCCTTCCGCTGCGCGAGATTGTCCGCGGCCGACTTTGTCGGCGAGACGATCGCCTCTCTTCGGCGCAGCCGGATCGGGGGGGTCAGCAGGGCCCAGCGCGCCCGACATGCCCGGCGGGTTCGGCGGCGCTGCATTACGAGGCGTCGCGTGACATGAAGCATTGGCTTGAGCTCTCACATGTTGTTGCCACGGTCGCCAGCCGCACCGTTAATGCCCCGTGATAGCCAATGCTTCCTTCCAGTGCCTCGCTGGGCTGAGCGCGCGCCCTGCCCATTGCCCAGCGCAGCGCTCGCCTCGTTCGCCTCGTCCACGGCTTGGTCGCTGAAACTGGATACTTGCCATCTCAGCACTGCGCGTCGCCTCGCCCCTGGGCAGCTCGTTGCCCATCATCTTGGGCCCCTCGCAATTGGCGTCGCGCACCGGGTTGCCGAGTTGCGCTGCGCGTCCAATTTTTCGTCGGGGCTCGCGATGTTATCCATGGGCATGGGGGGTGGCACAGTTGCGCCGACCTCCTTGCCCCTGATCGCTGGCTGGGCGGCGGCCTTTGGCCCGCCCGCCGACGCGCCCGCACATGCCACTGCGGGGCGCCCAAGTGACGAGCGAGAGCGGAGGGCACGATGCGCGAATGCGCATGAGTCGAGTTGAGGTCGGCCACGATGACTTGTCTTGAGAATTGCCGCGGCGCGCTCGGCATGCAGAGGCGAGGGCCAACTCGCGCAACCCTTCCTCGTGACTTTGGCTTGCCCCCCTCGCGCGGGTCTGCGCCACTGCGCTGCTCGCGTACTTCGTTATCGCATCAAACAGATTATCGTTAGCGCTTACTATGGCTACCATGACGCATCACTCCCCGCTGCGCCATGCAGCCACAACTTCCACGCTTCAGCGCGCCTTGCCTTCACGATCCTCGTCTAGGAGCAACGACGATCGTGGCTGTCGCATCGCTCAAAAACGGCGTCGCAGGTTGCGCTGAAATAGATTCTTCCGGACCGATTGTCGCCCGAGCGTCGCTGACACGCCGGCGCACTCAGCCTCTACGGTGGCAGTGCTATATATATATATATATATATATATATATATATACAGCAGAACTGGGCCGCACTCCATGATGAAACCTCCGCTCGTGTACTTCCTCGTCATCTTACATGGCGCGTGCTCGGCGTCCGTTCACGCGGCGAATTGCGAGGGTGATTTCCAACGTGCGCGCGTGTATTTGGCCCTGCCGTGACTCCGCAAATCAATTCCTAACCCAGCGAGCGCTCGCCGCATGCCGATAACCCAACTGACCCATGATCCCGCGGAGGGCCCAGACATGCGCCTGGCTCTATATTACTGAGAATTGGCCTGATATTCAAATGTTCCCCTCAGCTTAGTGGCTGCTCACTTCTTGGTGTTCTCATATTTTCCTGGGGCAACATTATCTCCAAGTAACTCGCGCCTCACTTGCTTCTGATCAAGCTGGAGACGCCCCAAAATTATGCGCGCATGTTTTTTGTCGAGCTTCGTGCCAATCCCAGCTTCCCTCTTTTCACAATCCCAGCTTCCCTCCCACCTCAACATTATACTCTTGCGCCTTCCTCTCGAGCCAATCGATGACGGGGCCGCCCTATAGCGCGGCGAAGTCGTCTCGGTGCGCGGTCGGCTAACGACGCCCGCGCTAGCGAATGAACGCGCGGGGTGACGCGCGCACCGAGGCGAGCCCAACTCGACTTTCGAGCACCCTTCAACCGGTTTCCAAACTGCTCGCAACGTCACGGGCGCGACGCATTAGCGCGAGCAGTTGGCCGCATTTGCCCGGCTCGTGGACCCCCCCCCCCACCGCGCCGACGCGTAAGAAGGAACGCGTTGCTCGCGCGCGAATGGCAAATGCAGTCCGCGCCCCCCCCCCGCCCCACCTCGCATCCCGCTTCTCCAACGGCGGCCATGGAAAAGAAATGTTGCCGCGCATCCGAAGGCGGCGTGGCCGCGCGCATGCATGTTTCCCTTTGGATATCGATGCCATCTGCTGCGCCGAAAATGTTGATCTGCATTCGGGGTCAGAATCGTTCCGTGGATTGTCGTAAATTCGCATTGTCCCTGTAGGCGCTTTGCCTGATACTTTCCAACCCGTGCCCCCATGTATTTCGGTAGCGTCACAGACCTGATGACTACGGTATTGATTCATTCCCGCATCTGTAGCTTCAGTGGCAACCTCTTGGTTCAGCTCGCTTCTGGAGAAATCATCCCTGACTCCTGTCCTTCCGGCCCCTCCAGGGTGAACCGCGCGCATTCCTGGCCGACGCGCAGCGGAAACCTGGGCGACCAATCCGCGCGTCCACTGAGAGCTAAACCGGTATCTGCTGATTACGCGCGACAACTCAGCGACGGCGCTGCTGACTTGGACATTGAACTCTCGCCTCCTCCCGCGTCTGGTTATTTCGTCAATTCTCTGGTCCTCCGCGGTTCCACGGGCGCCGCTGCCCCGCGCGAATCTTCTCGCGCGATCCCCGCCCGGGCCCCGCCTGGCCGGGGGTGGCCTAGCCCGATGGTTGCGTCATAAGCTCTGCTCCTCCTGACCTCTTGATATCCTGCTGAGGGGGGGGGGGGGGCTCGTTGAATCCCCGAACTCCCCGCGCGTCGCAGTCTATGAAGCTGGCGCTCCCCGCGCCATCTCCATGGAATCCAAGCCCAGCTCAATCATTCCGCCTCATTTGCTTGGCGAGTCCCTTACGCGTGGCTCGGCAAGGCTGACGCGGACATGCTTCCAGCGTCGCGTGTCCTTCCTCCGCGCGCAAGGTTGCGAGGTTGATCTGCCTCCTGTAAGGTTGTCTTCCTACTCGATTTCATTTGTACTTGGAAGTGCTCAGCTTTGATCGCATCAGCGGTGGCCGCGCGCGCTGCGGGCGCATGCGTTGCCTGTTCTGTCCGCGGCCATGGGCGCAGCGCCATGGCTGGACCTGTCCCCGCGGCGGCCCTCTGTCTCAGGGTGGCGCAACATTATTCGAATTTGCGTTGCCTGCTAACCCGACGCGGGCGATGGATGATCAAATGAGAAGCGCAGCCCGCTACGTTTCGGCACCGCGCGGAGCCCCCTCGCAATCTCCAGGTGGTTACTTACATGCTCGAATATGCATCTGGATACTTAACTCGGTCGGCGGCTAAGTGCCGACCGACCGAGCTTAGTGCGAGTCGCCCATTCTCCTCGCACTAAGCTCGGTCGGCTCAGACGGGCGCGCGCAGGGCTGGCCGCAGGCAGCGCCGCTGCTCTACTCTTCGCTGCGCGCGCTGCCTTTTTGCATCTTTTCGGGCGCGTTGAAGCGCGGTGCAACCCGCGCGCGTCGGACGTGGTCCGACGCGTGGCAATCTGGTTAGACCCACCTTGTCTGCCGCGCCCGCGCCGCGCATGCAGGAATTGGATTCGCTTGAACGCGTGCGTGCCGTGGCTGGGTTCACGGCCATGGAATTGGACCTGGTTGCGTCTTGTCTCCTACTTCCGCATGCGTTGACAAGTCTTGATCATTGGCGCTCAGTTTCGCCACGATTTCGTAAATATCAATTTCTCACAGTCCTTGGCTGGCATGGTTTCCTTTTCTTCCGAGGCACGTGCGCGGTTGCTCATGTTCCGCCTGCTGCCCCCCCCCAGGCGGCGCGCTCGTGTCTCTCTTCGCCCCTGCGCGACGGCCACCTCCGCCGCTGTTGTTCGCGCCCGCGAACTGCGCGTGACCAGCGACTGCGGTGCGGAACGGGCAGTTGCTGTTCAATCTCCACATGTCGCTGAATGCGGCGACGCCCCTGGTTTGCACGTCAATGCCGCGGGCGACCCTCCTGCCCGAGAGGCGCCCCCCCGACGCGGGCGCCCCCATGCGCCACTTCAAGCCAATTTCTTTCACGAGTCACACATCTCATTGCTCGGGGGCGCTGCCCGTCTTGGATGGCGGCCATGTGCCTCGAGCATCCCCATCGCTGGTCGCTCCTGTTTTTTTGGACTTGCGAGACTGAGCTTCCGCCTCCTCGCATCTGCCAATATAGGGCGGACGCTGAACTCGTCTACGCTCGAGTCTCGCCCTATCGTCTCATGCTTCCAAGACATCATGGAGCTCGCGATCTGCGAAGTCAGCGCAACTCGGGTCGCGTCTTGCATCGCCTCGCGCGAAGTCCACGCGTCCGCGGCATCCAGGGGCGGCCCTGGCTGCTAAGCATGCGCCCCGTTGCTGCTATTTCCTCGGCCAAATGCGGTCTCGCCTCAGATCTGCCGGCGCCCGCTGGGGCCCGCGGCGTTGCAGCGGCTGCTTCTGGCTGGACTGCCACCTGCGCGTCGGGGCCCCGCTGTCGCGGTGCTCCTCGATTGAACTCATTTCCGCGTCGCGCCCCCGCCCCCCCCGCGCGTTTCCTTTTTTTTCCGGCGCGCTGGATTTCGACGGGCCCCGTGCTCTGATCCACTGATAATTCCTTGATTTTAATCGCGCGTACCTCAGAACACGCCCGACTCCATCTCGGGCTCTAATGCATGCCTGCCTTCGGCGGCGACTTCGAGGCGCGGCGCGCGCTCGCCAAATGCAGGCAATGGCCGTCGGAATATTCGGCCTCGGCACCTGTCGTGAGAGGCGCAGCCCTCATTGCCGGCGACGGACATGTGAATGCGCGACGATGCGAACATCCACGACATGACGCAGCGCGCCCCGATGAGCTTCATCTGGCCAAGCCCACCCAGCTTATGGGCGCCCCGCATTTCCCTGACCGCTCGTTGCACATCACCATTCGCAGCAGGGCCCCCCGCTCAGCCCATTGTGCCGAATGAGCATGGCCAGCGACGACTTGATGCCTTGCGAGCCTCGCCTTCCAGTGCTCAGGGGGCGAGGCGATGCCTTCCATCATTTTCGCTGCGTTGCTGTCCACGAACTTCGGGGTCAACGCTCTACTCCACATTGGCTCAATCCTTCCAGAACGCACGGTTAGCATGGGAGCGCCAAATTCTGCCCAACCCCTTTGTCTAGCTACTGCTAACTATGAAGGGGAACTGGAACGCACAAATAAATACACACAAATAAAAATATTCACCATATTTTCCCATACTTTCTGGGTTTATGTCTTCCCCCCCACTTCCCATATTTTCCCATATTTTCTGGGAACTCGACGATTAATTGTGTCTGTGTGTTTTCTCCCCTCCTGAAACTAACCTGCATGACTGCCCCATCCGCATAGAATCGGCGGGGGCCGCGGGAACTTGGCCAGGGTCAATCTCTTCTTGCGCAAGGAGGGCCCCAGTTTTACGCGTTGGCAAGCTGACGTTGCGAAGCTCGAGTTCCTTTTTGGTCGGTCGCGGGCCGCGCGCGATTTGCGACGCAGCTGCAGCTTCCTCCTCGGCCGCGAATTCCTTTTCCATTCGCTCATTTCGCCATTAAGCACACCGGCCCCCCCCGTCGACCCCCGCCTTCCCTGCTCGCGTCTTGAATGCGCTCAGCACCTCGGCCGGGGTTTGCGGGGCCTCGCGGGGGGAAGCCCTCCTGGAAGACCCCCTGTTTCGGAACATCCTCCCCGCCACTTGTCTCGCTCGCCGGCTGCTTTTTTTCCCCAGCCATCCTGTGGTGTCGGGTCCTCGTTTTGAAGAGACGGTGCCCCGCGTCTCCTTCCTTCCTCCTCCCCCTCCCCCCTCCTCCCCCCATCCTGTCCTTTACCCTCCGCATGTCTCTGTTTCGGCACACCCCTCGCACGCTTCGTGGTCCCATAGGGAGCTCCACCTAAGGTCCCAGCGGCGGAACTCGCACGGCGCCGCCGCCCCATTTTGGCACACCCCTCACACGCTTCGCGGCCCCATTGGGAGCTCCACCTAAGGTCCCAGTGGCGGATCTCGCATGGCGCCGCCGCCCCATTTTGGCACACTCCCCACACGTTTCGCGGCCCCATAGGGAGCTCCACCTGAGGTCCCAGCTGCGAAACTCGCATGGCGCCGCCGCCCCATTTTGGCACACCCCTCACACGTTTCGTGGCCCCATAGGGAGCTCCACCCCAGGTCCTTGTGGCGGAACTCGCATGGCGCCGCCGCCCCATTTTGGCGCACCCTCACACGTTTCGTGGCCCCGAAGGGAGCTCCACCTAAGGTCCCAGTGGCGGAACTCGCATGGCGCCGCCGCCCCATTTTGGCACACCCCTCACACGTTTTGTTGCCCAATAGGGAGCTCCACCTAAGGTCCCAGCGGCGGAACTCGCATGGCGCCGCCGCCCCATTTTGGCACACCCCTCGCACGTTTTGTGGCCCCATAGGGAACTGCGCCCAAGGTCCCAGCGGCGGAACTCGCATGGCGCCGCCGCCCCATTTTGGCACGCGTTGCGGAAGCAGCTGGAGCAGTTTGCGGCGCGCACGAAGCGGCGCAGAAAGGAGGCGACGGCCCTCGCCAGGGAGATGGGCTTCACCGAGTTTATCCGCGAGGCTTGACCTGAGGGGCGGCCCGCCCGAGACTCGCCGTCTCTCGACGGTCTGACTGTTTGGCCTCGCGCCGCTGGCGATCCGCGCGCGTCGCTGGGGCCCTCTCGGGGCGACCAGCGCGCGTCGCGGGAATTCCGCGCTGCGCTCTGCCCAGAGCCTCGCTCGCCCCCGTCGTCGCTCTGCCCGGCGGCCACAGTCTTGCCCGCTGTCACCCATCCAGCTAGCACTCTCTCTGCTCCGCGCAGCGGACGACCCGCGCGCGTCGCCGGACCCCTTCGGGGCGACCAGCGTGCGTCGCGGGGACTCAGTGCGGCGCCGCGCCCGCAGCCATGGACATCGGCGTGCACGGGCAAAGAGGCAGAAAAAGAAAGGGAAGGAAGCGGGCGCGATCCTCGTGAGGGGCGCGCCGACATGGGCGTCGACATTGATGCGCGTCGACTGATTCGCACGCAGACACATTCACAATCAGACTTACTCGCGCTCAGGCTCACCCGGTCTCAGTCTCGCGCACTCAGAGCGATCGTCTTTGTACGTATTGGGGACCCCGCCACGCATTTCGGCACACCCCCTCACACGGTCCGTGGCCCCATAGGGAGCGCGAGCGAAGATGAGGTCCACAATGGCGGTATTCAGAACTGCATATGGTTGGGTCCTTGGCCAGGCTAATTATGGGTCTTGCCTCTCAGGTTTTTTATTGAAGAAAAGGAATGCCCCGTCCTGCTCGCGGACCCTCGCTCGCCTGCCTCGTTTCGAGATGCTGCGCGAGCAGCCATGGCTGCATCTGTCCAACCAATATTGTCGCGCAGCCGACATTTTCACATGTCTTCTCGCGCGCCCCAGAAACTTCGTAACGCTTGCGACTTGCACGGGCATCCGCAGCGAATTTGACATTGTCGTGGCCTCCAGCAAGCGCCGCCGATCCGGGGCGATCCTGACGTTATCGAGAACGGACGGCGACGACGACAACGGACGACCAACGATCGACGAGCGGGATAATTACGACGACGACCGGCGAATGGGGTAACGACGACGATTGACAACGACAACGTTGACGACGACGATGATGACGGCGACGACGCTGACGACGAAGACGCACGCGACGAACGCGACGACAAATCCGACTCGTGTCCTACCATGCACCTCTTGCCTGGCAGCACGCGAGTGAGCGCCTCTTGGGGCCTTTGGATTCTCGGGGCGTTTTGGGGGGCCCTCGGGGCGTTTCGGGGGTCCGCGGGGTTTTCTTCGGGGCCCGTTGGAAATCTCTCGGGGGCCGGGGGGGCCTTGTGGTTTTTGTTTCGGCGTGGGGGGCTGGAAGGGTCAGCTTGGGTTCATGCTCTTAAAACCACCGGGGGCCGTTCGGGGTCGTCCGAAGAGCCCCCCGGGTTATCTGTGGGCCGTCTTGGGCCGGCCTGGCCCCTTCATCGGGGCGCCTTGGGATGGTGCGCGAAAGTCTTGGGCGACTTTTTGGACCGCTGGCGGCGCTTTGGAAACCGCGAAAGCGCCAGTCTCAAAATTCTGCAAAAACCACCCGGATTTTGACGATCTTACCCTCGAAATGTTCTTGGAGGTCCTCTTGGGGCCCTCTGGGAACGTCTTGGAAGCTTCGCGGGCCGTGCCCATGCCATCTTGGGCGTCCTGGAACGCTCTTTGGCCATCTTGGGGTCCTCCCGGACCGTCGCCGTGGCCTCCTGGGTCTCTTCTGGCCCGTCTTGGGGCAGTTCGGGGTTCGGGGGGGCGGGGGGGGGGGGCGCGGGCCCCATGCCCCCCCCCCCCCCCCCCTGCATCGGCTGAACTACACGGGCGCCCTCTCAAGCGTAGCTGAAGCTCAGGCTGCGGCCGCTTCAAAATCGCGCGCCGGATCGGCGGCCGATGTTTTTCAACGTTGGGATCGGCGTTTCGTCGCGAATGTTTGTAGACGGGCCCGCGGCCCGTTGATGGCGCCGGGCGTGGAAGCGAAACCTCCAAAACATGCGCTTTCCTCTAGTTGTTTGAATGGCTTTGCCTTTCGGGGCCCTTCTGGGTCCGTCTTGGATTTTTTCTGGGCCTCGTCTTGGGGCCCCCAAGGGCCATCTTGGAGCCATCTGGAGGCCTGAAGAACCAATGGGAAGCGAAAGCTCGAGCAGACCCAAACACATGATTTTCTTCGTTGCCTGTTCGCCTCTCACGCTTCGTGGCCCCATGTGGAGCCTCACCGAAGGCCCGAGCGGCTGCGTTCCCATGGCGCCCCCGCGCCCACGTTGGCACGCCCCCCTCAAACGCTTCGCGGCCCCATGTGGGACTCGACGGCGGCGCTCGCATGGCGCCACCGCGCCCATGTCGGAACACCACCCACACGCTCCGCGGCCCCATGGGCGGCTCCACTGAAGGCTCCAGCGGCTGCCATCGCATGACGCCACCGCGCCCATTTCGGCACGCTACTCACACGCTTCGCGGCCCCATGTGGAGCTCCACCGATGGCGTTAGTGGCTGCGCTCGCATGACACCGCCGCGCCCAAGTTGGCACACCCATCGCATGTTTCGTAGCCCCATGAGGAGCTCCGCGGGAAATGATGCCAACAATTGCGTTACTCACTACTGCATGTGGTTGGATCCTTCGTCGGGCTAAGTTCAGTTTCCTTTGTTGACATGATCCATGCTTCCATCTTCGCAACGCTGGTTCTCGTTCCAGCCGTAGTGGCCGTCATTCTTGATTGGCCACCAATTGCTTTCCTCATCGGGGATTTTCCGGTCGCGTCATGTGCAGGTGCATGAATCGCCGAAATCATAACGGTTGCTGGGTCTGCCGGCGCGCAGTCGTTTTTTGCGCGCCCAATCTTGGAACCCTAAGTTGTTTGTTCGGGTAGATTTCGGTTGTTGAAGACTTGGGGGCGTTGAAACAACCCTGCTGCCAATCGTCAAAGTACTGTAGTGGTTTCTCTCCCTGTGTTTCTCCGCTGCTATTTTCCGCGGCTGCCACGCGTCCACTCCGAATCCAGCTTCACTGGGGCCAGGGGCGACTCCGTCCACAGTCTCCACCTTCGACTTCAGCGTTCCATTATTGACCAGACCCAGAACGTCGAGCAACAACTCGTTAGATTCGCGGAGCTTGGATCTATCGCCGCTGGAGTTTTTTAGCGATTGGATGGCTTTGGATTCCCTTCTGGGTCTCTAGTGCATCCTGGTGGCTGCCTGACCCGATGTGTCCGCCACGTGGGCTGGGGCAGCGATAGTACTCAAATGCGTTGAAGCGTTACTCTCCCCGCGCATCCAATCTCGACCCCGCTACCACCGGCTCATTATCGTATCGGGGTTGGCGGCTGGTGTTGCTCAGAAGCGCTGCGTTGGACTGAACGAGCATATTCACCGCTTACATCGCACGCTCAAAGGATAGTCCATGGACACCTGCGCGCCATTGTTCATCCAGGTGAGATGTCACTGCGTCGCTGTAAGTTTGAAGCGCGGGCATGGCAAACTCAGTATTGCCTTGTTAGCTGGTCTCCAAACAAGTGACCGTGGAGACGCCGATCTTGTACTCAGTACGCCCCTGTGTTGTCGCAGGCATTCTACGCCCTGGACTCGCAGCCATAGCCACCCTTCACTGCCAAGCCAACGTAATAGACCGATGGTAATGAGGAGCAAACGGAATGCCACAATGAGCGGGTATATGCAAAACCTACACAGCTGTGTCACACATCCTGACGGTGGTTGCACTGCGTCTACCACAGCGCTGGCAGCTGCACAGATGCATGGGGGCCGATATGATAGAAACGCGCCCTCCTCCCCTAAGTCCTAGAAGTCCTGCGCGAATAAATTCCGCGAGGCAGAACTCGCCTACCTGCTCCGCAGGAAACCACGTTTGGCAGGCGCGGCGAAACACAAGGGGCTGGGGGTTCTAACAACGACAGGTGCCCCAGAACACAGCGCTTGCAACGAGAAAACATCGCCCGACCGTGCCTGGCGAAAATGCCCGTTGGTTCTCTGGCCGCCTCTTCCTCCTCCTCCTCCTCCTCCTCCACCTGTTCCTCCTCTTCCCTCCTCCTTTTCTCCCCCTCCACTTCCCTTTTCCTCATCCTGTCCATCCGATTTTTCCGTCTTCCCCCTTTTCTGGGAACAACGCCCTCCAAGGCCCGATTGCCCATTGCATGCTCCAACGCATCCTGGGCCAGGGCAACTTGCCTGCGCGTCGCTTCTGGATGGGCGGGTGGGCTTGCGCGAAACGTCTGAAAATAAATCGTACTTCTGCACCAGTTGCGTTGTCAAACAAGACCGATCTGCGAGGGCCCGGTGCAGCGACGCCGGCGTGACAAGAAACTGCAGCGCCCCCGTTTCAAAAAGACGGCGGCGGCAATGGGCGCAGCCGCCCCCTCCCCCCCCGGACTAGCCTGCCCAGCCCCGAACGGCGGGGCAGGGCGCGGGGGGGAGAGGATGAACAGGACGTTTGGAATGGACGCCGTGACAATGTCATAGCCGGAACGCAGCGCCGCCTGACCTTGACAACCCGCTGGAAGACAAGAAACATGAGGCGCCCGAGCTGGAAGAGCAACATCCCGAGGACTGCCATCCATACGTGTGGGGACCGCTGCGCCCACCAGACGGCGCTGCTCTCCAACAAATGAACGATGCTATGTGACTAATCACAACGCCGCTTGCCATTGGAACACACATTTTTGGTGGGAAAAAAACAAACGCCATCACCATACTGATTGGAAACAAATCTCATGTACCTCGGACGTCTTCCGCACGGCAAGATGACCGCCAGAAAATACAATGAATTATCGCCGAGACGCGGGCAGCTGACAAGATATACTCGAAACAACACCTTCCGGCAAGAGGGCGCCCACACCTTCCAGACCACCAACGTGCGCTGATCCCACCAAAGTGAAAACTACAGCGCGGCACTATGCACGGTACTTGACATGATCCAACCATTTGACCCAGCACATCGAGAACGACTGCCCGCCTCCAGATACGCTCAGAGCCACAAGGGACCAAAAGCAAATGAATACAATGTGCGAAGCACCACCAAACAAATACTGCAATGCGATCCCCAAGCGGAGATGGGAGATGCCAGACGGCACTGTAGCAGATGATGCCTGGCCCCAGGTGGGCGTGGAATAGACAGAAGAAGTACACTCCCCTTGCGGTAGTGGGAGATGCTTGCACTGAAGCTGAAAGGACCAGACCAAGCCCCAGCATCGAGGCTGATGGCCAACTCCGCCCACCATTGGACGATGAGAACCTGCACCTTGCCTGGCCGCCACATTGCATGCTACCGCTGCTTACTTTTTGAAACAAACGTAACAAGCGAACTGTGAACATGTGGCAGCGCAAACTGAAATCCAACATGTGCGACCCAAGCGAACTGTTAAAATGTGTCAGCGCAAACTGAAATACAACATGTGCGACCCAAACGAAAGTCCAGTTAACGTACGCCATAATGAACAATAACAAAACGCTTGCATAATATCATGTTTGAATTCGCCCATTCTTGCAATCCCACGTCCACAACGCCCGACAACTACGAGGAACATGAATTATGACAGGCTATCTGATGGCAACCTCTCAAAGGCCACCCGGAGACAGTGGGCTGGGCACCCCATGGCCAGCTAAAGCCCAGATGGGTACGATGCCTTGGGCCACCCGTGCTTGAGGAGGATGGGCAGGAGGAGGGATGAGGATGAGGAGGAGGAGGAGGAGGAGGAGGAGGCGGGAGG
>CAUYUJ010001496.1:40000-54871 GCA_963575745.1 Prorocentrum cordatum | reverse complement strand
CCTCCTCCTCCTCCTTCTACTCCTCCTCCTCCTCCTCCTCCTCCTCCTCCTCCTGGCAAGCAACTTGGGATCAGGCCATCCCAGCAAGAGCCCCAGGTTTTGTGCCTTCACGAGGCGCTCGAGGCACTTCACCCCAGGTGCATCCCTTGCATATGCTGGTGTCGACCACACAGAACAAGTTACAGGCCTCTCTCGTCAATGATCGCAGGGCGCTGGATGCGGTCGTCATGAATGAAACGGCGTATCATCCAAGCAATCTTGCCGTTTCGGCCGCTGCAAGCGGAAGGTGAAGCCGTTCAGCCCGAAAGCCCGCCAGCAGGAATCATCCCATTTGTTTTCATCGCAGGACCAATCCGAATTGAAGAAGGACGGCAGCGGAGGAGAGACGGAGGGCAGCGTGGAACAGCTGCTGCACCCGGCGATCAAAGAGACGGACAACATGGAGTTCAAGAATCTTTTGCAGGGGCAGGTGGGGAAGATTTCACCCACCATGCCTGCGAGACCTCATGCTGCCGCCGAGGGAGTGAAGCGCCGTAGGCGGGTGGCGCGATGCAGATCGTACACATAGCCAAGCAGTAGGCAACGTGGGCATACTCACCGAGAGAATCCGGTCCTACCGCACGCGTGGCCAAGGAAGGAGAGGGAGCAGGTGGCGGCGCACCAGCTCGTCTTAGCAGAGAGGGCCAAGCGCAGAGATGGGCGTGGCGATCTTCTACGACCGCGTGTCCATCGTCGAGCTCATGGTGCTCGCGGAGAGGCTCGACTACCCTTAGGTCGGGCGTGTCCCCCTACATGGGGATTTTCGACGAAAAGTTAAAAATACTCAAAACATATCCCCCCAATATTCAAAACTTGTCACACAAATAGTCCCCAGACTATTTTTGTTAACTGTTTTTACCTAACAGCTTTTGCTGATAGGTTTCTAGTAGGGTCATAAGAAAGCATCATGACTCCTCAGGGGGGTCTGGGCGGGTGCCGGGGAGAGAACCGGGAATCGTTTGTCGCCAACAGACACACACTTCGTGCTCTTCGACCTCCCAGAACTCCATTCCCGGGCAACATTCTGGAGAACCGGGAACAGAGCCGGGCTTACTTTTCGCCAACAGTCACACACTTCGTGCTCTTCGACCTTCCAGAACTCCATTCCCGGGCTACATTTTGGATGCCCGGAGCCAACTGTAGGCCACTTCGTGGTCTTCGAGCTCCCAGAACTCCATTCCCGGGCCACATTTTGGATGCCCAGAGCCAACTGTAGGCCACTTCGTGGTCTTCGAGTTCCCAGAACTCCATTCCCGGGCCACATTTTGGATGCCCGGAGCCAACTGTAGGCCACTTCGTGGTCTTCGAGTTCCCAGAACTCCATTCCTGCGCATGATTTTGAATGCCCGGAGCCAACTGTAGGCCACTTCGTGTTCTTCGAGTTCCCAGAACTCCATTCCCGGGCCACATTTTGAATGCTGAGGCAGGCTGATGCTGAGGCTGAGGCAGGCTGAGGCTGAGGCAGGCTGAGGCTGAGGCCGAGGCTGAAGGCAGACTGAGGCTGAGGCTGAAGCAGGCTGAGGCTGAGGCTGAGGCAGGCTGAGGCTGAGGCTGAGGCAGGCTGATGCTGAGGCAGGCTGGCTGAGGCTGAGGCTGAGGCTGATGCAGGCTGAGGCTGAGGCCTGAGGCTGAGGCCGAGGCTGAAGGCAGACTGAGGCTGAGGCTGAAGCAGGCTGAGGCTGAGGCTGAGGCAGGCTGAGGCTGAGGCAGGCTGAGGCTGAGGCTGAGGCAGGCTGAGGCTGAGGCTGTGACTGCGACTGCCGTTGCCACTGCGACTGTCATCGCGAATGCGACTACGACTGCGAGAACAGCAGAATTCTACAACTGGATTATCATCTGAATCTTAAGGGGAATGCTTCCAGATATGCTCCTACACATCGCTGTTAGGTTGCTTTGCCGGGATAATTGAATATTCCCCCGGTAGAGGGACAGGCCCGACTTACGACTGCCCTACGGTCGTGGTCGGCCTCGAGGCGCAGACGCTTAAGGCGCCGCGCCTGCTGCAGGCTCGCTCCGGCGGGCGGGCTGCCCCCGCCAGTCGAGGCGGCGCGCTCGGCGGTGGCCCGCGCCGGGCACGCGGTCCTCTGGGGCAAACCCGACATCCGCCCGACTCCAGCGAGGGTGCACGCGGTCTCCCCACGAGCGGGGCTGTGGAGCTTCCTTCGCGACGCCGTCGTGCGCGTGGAGCGAAGGGGCCCTGGGACACAGAAGTAAATACACACAAATAAAAGGATTCCCCATGTTTTCGCATATTTTCTGGGCTTTTACCTTCCCCCCCACTTCCCATAGTTTCCCCTATTTCCCTCGGGAATCGCCGATGAATTGTGTCTGTGTGTTTCGTTCCCTCCTGATGGAGGGCTCCAGAGCGGCGGCGGGCGCCTCCCTCCCGCAGGTCGCCTCGGTCCCGGAGGCAGGGGCGGACGAGCAGGAGCTGACCTGCTCCACGACGTCCTCCAGGAGGGAACAAAAACACACAGACACAATGATTCGTCGATTCCCCAGAACATTTGGGAGACTATGGGAAGTGGGGGGGGAAGACAAGCACCCCGAAAAGATGGGGCATCCTTTCAGTTGTGTGTATTTCTTTGTGTCTCCTTGGGCCCCTTGAGTCCTCCAGGGTGCAGAGCTCGGGGATCTCCTGACCCGGGTCAACCCAGACCCGGGTCAGCCAGGGCTTGCAAATCCTGCAAGATCCTGCAAGACCCTGCACCCAAACCCGGGTCAATGCGAAGGATCCTGCAAGATCCTGCAGGATCCTGCACCCAAACCCGGGTCAATGGGAGCCTGGCCCTGCAGGATCCTGCAAGATCTGGCGCTCTGGCTGACCCCCGTCTGCATTGACCCCCGTCTCGAGGCTCCCGACTGGCCTCGGCCTGGCCTCGGCCGAGGAGGAGGAGGAGGAGGAGGATGAGGAGGAGGAGGAGAAGGAGGAGGAGGAGGAGGAGGAGGCATGGCCTCGGCCGCAGAGCCTCCGGCGCCGAGGTGGCCTCTGGGAGAGCAGGGGTGGCCGCGGCGGCGCCGGGAGCGGCGGCGGTCCCCCCTGCCGGCTGGCATCGACACGGAAGGGGCCCTGGGACACACAAACGAATACACAACGGGACACCACGGGACACCGCGGGACACCTGGGGGCACCACATCAACCTCAATATCGATCTCACGATCTCTCTCACTATCGATCTCACTATCGATCTCACTTAACGGGACACCACGGGACACCACGGGACACCGCGAGCCACCGCTGGACAGGCGGGCGGAGGAGAATCATGAAGGGGCCCCAGGACACACAAATCAATACACATAAATAAAAAGATTCCCTATATTTTCCACTATTTTCTGGGTTTTTGTCTTCCCCCCAACTTCCCATATTCTGCCCTACTTTCTGGGGAGTCGGCGATTCATGGTGTCTGTGTGTGTTTTGTTCCCTCCTGAGACACGGCGGCGGGGCGCAAGCCTGCATGCCGGGAGGCCAAGGTCCACCTCAGGGCGGGCGGGCGCCGTTTCCGCCGCATCCTCCAGATGCGGAAGCGGACGACCCCTGGTGCGCGAGAAGCGCGGGCTCTGGAGCACTGGGGCGCTGCCGCAAGCGGCCCGAGGCCACCAGACGTTCGGCCTGGCGCCCAGATCACCATGCCGCGGCTCCAGGCCAGCCAGGCTGCTGGGGGTCCTGGCCGCGTTGCCTCGCATCGGTGCTGGCGGCCACGATGGGCCTGCGGGGCCTCCTCGTGGAGCTGCGGAGGCGAGTCGTGGACGCACGGCTGTCGATGTGGATGCAGCAGCCCGCGCCCCACGCCCGGGTGCGGGAGGTGTGGCCAGCAGCGCGGCGTGCCCTGAACGGGGCAGGTGGCCATCGCTGGCGTGCGAGGGCCCATCGGGGCGATCCAGGCCACGCTCCTGGACTTGGGCTGGGACCCTGTGGAGGCGACGCGGTGGCATCGGCCCACGGCGGCGGGCCACGACGAGAGGACGCTGCCGACGGCGGAGCACCAGCGCTTCGCCAGCTTCACGGAGCACCGACGCGTGCTGGACGACGTGGTAGCGGACCTCCGCAGCCAGCCAGCCTCCAAGGAGGCAGGAGAGTCCAGAATCGAATCGACAAGTCGGATAGGAAGTCGACATGAATCGGATCGGCGGAAATCGGCAGCCGAGTCGGGAACCTTCGACTCGGCAGACATCCACAAGCTAGTAGGCCTCTATTTATGAACCGGATCTCAAATCGTAATCAGCAATCGAACCGACTCGGAATCGGAACCCATCGAAATCGAATCGAATCGGATCGGAGGGCTCGAAATGAACCCTGAGGAGGAGCGGGCTTCCTCCCCATCGCTCGAGAGAGGGGCCGCTTCGAGAGAGAGGGCGCGACGTCGGACTGGGGGCCCCACCCAGTGGTCGTGTCGGGCGGGCAGTGGCCGCGCGAGCGGCGCCTGCGAGCAGGCTACAGCCTGAGGCTACAGCCTGAGGGGCCCCAGGACACACAAAGAAATACACACAAATAAAAAGATTCCCCATAGTTTCCCAAGGCATCAAGGGGCACGCCTTGTGGCATCAAGGAAGGGCAGAACGTTTGATTGTTTTTGGTGTGCGAGTTTTATGCTGCTGATTTTTATGATTGATTTTAGGGAGGAATTGCTGACGAGATTGACAAGCCTTCCCTGTGCATGGAGCCAGCGACGCCGGAGGCTTCGCATCGCATTTCGCTGTGGTTTCACACACACCCTTTCTGCCAATGCACCTCTGACGTGCACGGCCTCTCGCTCGCCCGCACAGTTTCCCATATTTTCTGAGCTTTTGCCTTCCCCCCCCCCCCCACTTCCCATATTGTCCCCCGGGCAAGAGCACGAGGGGGGGGGGGTCGGCCGAGGGCGTGTCCTCCTTGGAGGTCGCCCGAGGCCTGGCTCTTGGAGGTCGGCAGGCGGAGGAGGAGGAGGAGGAGGAGGAGGAGGAGGAGGAGGAGGAGGAGGAGGAGGAGGAGGAGGAGGAGGGAGGAGGGAGGAAGAGGAGGAGGAGGAGGAGGAGGAGGAGGAGGAGGAGGAGGAGGAGGGAAATCGACAATTGACTGTGTCTGTGTTTCTCTTCCTCCTGATTCTGCAGGCGCTGCGGGCGGGCTGCCTGCAGGCGCTGCGGGCGGGCTTCTGCAGGAGCTGCTCCGCAGGAGCCGGACGTGCGCCGGCTGCGCGGGTGGCCTGGCCTCCTCGAAGGCGGACGCGCTCCTGCCGAGGGCGCTGGCTGGCCATGAGGCGGAGCCTTCACTATGGCTGCGGGGCGTGGCGCCGGCCTTCCTCGCGACGAGGTGGTCGCCCGGCGGACCGCTCGGTCACTATCGCGACTCAACGGGCGCACGTAATCACTGTCCTCGGCGACAGCACCGCCAGGCGCTTCTCCGCGGACCCGAGAAGGAGGAGGTGCGGCGCTGCCATCGCGGTCCTCACCCTGGGGCCCGACGGTAAGTGGCAGGCGTTGCTGTGCGCTCAGCGCCACTCGTCGGCTCGCGGCAGCAGACAGTGCTGGCGCTTGAATCCGTCTCAGGCGCGACGCACTTCGAGACTGATCACGAGCCGTTGCAGCGTGCCTGGAGGGCTCGCCTGTGACGCAGCCTCCCTGCGACGCAGCCTCGGGAACGAGAATCTGTGGCACGAGCCCCCTGCGACCCCTGCGCGTTAACGCTGCACGAGCCCCCTGCGACGCAGCCTCAGGAACGAGAAGTTGTGGCAGCGGGCGCGGGCGGCGGTGCCAGCTCGGGGGGCGGGGGAGATGCCGGTCGAGTGGGCGGCGAAACTCGCCTGGTGTGGCAACAGCTGCGCCGCCTGGGCCTCGGGGGAGGCCTGGGACCGCAAAGCGCGGCCAGGACGGCGCCGGAAAAAGGAGGAGGAGGAGGAGGAGGAGGAGGAGGAGGAGGAGGAGGAGGAGGAGGAGGAGGAGGAGAGGGAGGAAGGGGGAGCATGCCCACCTCTCCGCCTCCTCGCGCGCCCTTTGTCTGGCGCTTGGCAACATTCTGCAGCAGACGCGTGGGCTGGGCAGGCGGCCGGGGCGGGCTGGCAGGCCTGCTTCGTTGGCCCCGGGCCTCGCACGGACGAGCTCTGTTCCATCGCCGCCCTCGCCAGGCTTCGCGCGCGCAAGGCGCTCCAGCGGGCGTCGGCGGCCGACGCCGAGAAAGGCGCGCGCCCGCCTGGGCCAAGGCGGCCAGTGCGCACGGCGGCTCAGCGTGGCAGCGGCGGAGAGGGCCCACCGGATGGTCGGTTGCGGCAGCAGGTGGACCTGCCAGAGGTGCCTCGTGCAGAGCCGATGTGCTCTGCGGCTCTGCGGCACGGCCTGCACCTGCCCCCGCTGCTGCCGAGGCCAGCCTGGCGGCGACGGCCGGCGGAGGCTGCCCGGCTCCTGCGCCTGTGGGCTGTGGGTGCCTCCCTGTGCGGCGAGGCGCTGCACGTTCCGCGCGCGCTGGCCGATTGGGCCGAAGTTTGCATCGCCTTTGGCCACGCGCGCGGGAGGCACAACATGGGCCCACCGCCACCTCGCTGCGAAGTGCCCTGGGAAGGCGAGGGAAGGAACTGAAAACCTTTCTCGGATTCGGCAGGGTTTTTGTCCCCGGCGCGAGGGGCCTCCCAAAGGGGGCACTTCGTGCCCGTGCGCAGCGAATCCAGGAGGCAGCTGTGTCAAAACGCAGTCAATGAGCACTGCATCCACTGCGCCTGCCAGGCAGAACATGTTGTGTGTGCAACGGGCCCTGGGGCTGGGCCCGCGGTCGCTGGAGGTGCATGTTGAGGCCGATGGGCCGACATGGGGCGTATTCTTTTTTGGGGGGTTGACAATGCGTCCAGTTGCGAGCAGTTTTTCGGCGGTGCTCGTGCGCATCGTGTTCGTGCCACGTGGCAGCTCCACGGGGCCGATCGTATTCGTTGTGACCGTGCCCCACGGGGCGCCACTTGCAGCAACTTCTGTGAACGGCTGCACGCGGAGAGTGGCACCCTCCGTCCGAGAGGTGCCTCCTGCTCGGGCGGCGCGCGCATGGTCGTGCCGCTTGGGTCCTTCCTCCTCCCTCCCTCCATCCCTTCCTCCCTCCCTCTCCCCAATCTCCTCCTCCCTCTCCTCAATCTCCTCCTCCTCCTCCTCCCTCTCCTCCTCCTCCTCCTCCTCCTCCTCCTCCTCCTCCTCCTCCTCCTCCTCCTCCTCCGCGCCGACTCGGCTCCTGCTGCCCCCGCGCCCCCCACCCGTTCTCTCTGCCGCGCGTGGGTCGGGGGCGGCGACGGGGGGTGGGCTTAGGGCTCGGGGGGGAGCGCCTCGACCCACGGTCGCCCAGGCCTCGCCGACACGGGCCCGACAATCCACCCCGCCCCCGCCCAGGCCAGTCCCGGGGCTGTTGTTCCCATCAGACTTGGGGACCATGTCTCACAACTCATCTCGAGCACCCAGAAAAGTATCGGAGCAGTGCCGAACGAGTATCGCCTCCCAGGGCCCGACGCGTGAAAGCCCTTAAGTTTCGGTCTGTTCTTGGTGCTCGAAACTCTTTCTGGTGGTCGAGGCTAGAAGTAGGTTGGCACGTCATGAGCCTGGGGGGGGGAGCCTGGACCTGGACTCGGCAAGACCTCGCCGAGAGGATCGGCGCCTCAAGCCTCTGGCGGCGCCGCCGCGCGGCCCGTCGGGCGGGGGCGGGACCGCCGGGCCCGCGTCGGAGTGGCACGGGCGACGGGGGGATCGGTGCGCGCACCCCTGAGCTTCATCCCCCCCCCCCCACGCGACTGGGGGTCGCCGCGCGCTGGCCCCTGAGCCTCATCCCCCCCCCCTCGCGACGGGGTGCCGAGGCGCGCTCCCCCCACGAGCTTCATGCCCCCCCCCCCTCGCGGCGGGGTGCCGAGGCGCGCTCGCCCCTGAGCTTCCCACGAGCTTCATCCCCTCCCCCTCGCGGCGGGGTGCCGAGGCGCGCTCCCCCCACGAGCTTCGTGCCCCCCCCCGCCCATCCCCCGCCCGCATCAAATAGAGAGGCGCGGGCGACTGGGGGTCGGCGCGCCCCCGCCCCCCCCATGAGCTTCGTTGGATGGGGCCCCGAGACACACAAGCAAGTGCACACAGAGAAAAGGATCCCCCAATATGCTCCAATCTGTTCTAGGTTCTTGTCTCCCCCCCCCACTTCCCATGAGCTTCGTTGGAGGGGCCCTGAGACACACGAGTACCCATCGGTCGGAAGGAGTAGGTAGAAGCATGAAGTAGGGAGGCGTTGGAGATAGATTGGGTTTCCGCCCCGCCTCCTGAAGAGGAGGGAAGAGGGAAAACCGCTTGACTCTTGAAGTAGGAAGGCGCTGAAAGTAGATTGGAATCTGGGAATCCAAAAATACATACTTTCAACGACCGATGGGTAAGTACACACAAAGAAAAGGATCCCCCAATATGTTCCAATATGTTCTATAGGTTCTTGTCTCCCCCCCCACACTTCCCATATTTCTCTCCATATCTCCCTGGGGATCGACGATGAGTTGTGTCTGTGTGTTTCTTTCCCTCCTGATTCGTCCCGCCCCCCTCCGCGCGCGGCGGACGGCGCCGACCTCTCAGGGGCAGGGAGCTCATGGCGCGGATCCGCGGCCTCTCGGAGGCCGGCGCGGACTTCCTGGGGCGGCCTCGGATCCCCCGTGCCTGGCGCCCGGAGCGCGCCAGGGGGCGGCGTCGGAGGCGCCGCCAGGGGCGGCTCCGGCGCCGACGCAAGAGCTCCGCGCGGAACTCCGAAAGTGCATGTGTGCGAGGTTCGTGTTCCTCGAGCAGCGGCGTGGAGTCGGTGCAGTCGAGGCTGATGGGAGAGGACACGCGAGAGGGCACAAGAGCCTTCCGAGGGCCACGTTGCCACAACTAGGAATGCAGAAGGCATGGGTTGCCCAACACAGGACGCAAAAGCACCCTTGATCTGGCAGGGTCGACCAGCCAATCCGCCTCGACTGTACCAAATCGGGTCGGCTGCGCCGGGATGCACAACAACACCTTCTCCAAGCATCGGGCCGCATCGGATCAACCCGAGGTCTAAATCGGATCGAATCGGGGCAGGGCCGAAAGCGATTTCGCATCGGATCGATCGGATCGGAATGGATCCTGGCCGTGGGTCTATACGTTAAGGCACTTTGTCATGAAAGCTCTCGGGGAACATTGTTCGGTCGATCCTCGTCCCCGAGAATCGGGGATGGACAGACCCCCCTTTAGCAAAACGTGGTTTAGTGAAAACGACCTGAGGCCCAAACCTGGCGGGCGCAAGCCTGGAAAATGACGGCCACGGCGCCCTCTCGAGAACCGAAAACGGACAATTCACTAATCGACCTGTCACTGTTGGGGGTTCTGTCCAGCCCCGAGAGAATCCACGGTGGGGTGTTTTGGGCGATGTTCGGCCTGAGAAGCCCGCGCGGGGCCCCGATCCCGTTCGAACACGACTCGGGATGAAAGATCGGTCCTGGGGAAGGGGTCGAGATTGGCCGCGAGCCTAGGGGGGCAGTGAGAAGGGGCGGGCCTTTTCTAAGGCTCGGAAGGCCCCAGGCCTTCTGAGAAGTCGTTTGAGCCTTTCCCATGGACGCATCAAACTCCTCGGAAGGCCAGAGGGCTTCGGAGAAGCACCGCCTCCTGCTGAGAAGGCCACTCCCCCCCGGGCGCGCCGCCGGGTCTTGAGACTAGACCTCTGGGAGTCCACGCTGCGAAAGAAACGCGTCGGAGTTTGGGGGGCATCTGGGGGCACATACAGTCGGGGCGTTGACCTAAGGAACCCTAAATAAGGAACGAGGCCCCTTTTTGTCCATAAGTTAGACTTCGATCTCCGATCATAAACACAAGGAAAACCAGAGGCAAACTGTGAAACACTCAAGGAACGCGGAGCCCCTCCCCAACCAAACGGGTTCCTTCTTCAGGGCCCCGACTGTATCTGGATCGTCCCGAACGCCCACCGGAGCCTCCACCTGTGACCCGAGAAACAAGTGGGCCGTGGACCCCCGCCTCTGCTCGCTGTGCATCGGCGGCGAGCCCAGGCTCGCCATCGCTCGGACGTCCATTCCCTGTGTTTTTCTCGGTTTCGTGCGTGGCTTTTTCGCCAAATGATCAAGGATGCTCCTCGATCACCCTCGCAGGGAAAAAATGTTCGACTCTGGACCTCGCGGGAAGCCATCGAGCTCCGCTGGGTGCCCGGCACGGTCGGGGAGGAGACGAGGCCCACCTCCGTGGGGCACCTGCCGGCTTGCCGGTTCCTCACTTGGGCGCGCCTGCTGCGGGCAACGTCGGATGGCACGTCAACAGCAAGTGCCCTGCGACGTACGCAGCCCGCCTGCAGGACGTCGACCGCATCGGTGGCCCGCCCTACAGTCGGGGCGTTGACCTGAGGAACCCCAAACAAGGAACGAGCCCCCTTTTTGTCCATGAGTTAACCTCCGATGTACCATTGAAAACCCAAGGAAAACCCAGGTCACACTGTAAAACGATCAAGGAACACCGAGCCCCTCCCCAACGAACAGGGTTCCTTCTTCAGGGCCCCGACTGCGCAGATCAAACACTACGCGAAGCGCGCCCTTCTCGTGCACACGTGGGCCCGCGGTGGCAGCTCCTCACGGGGCCACCTGCACGCAGGGCCCCGTTCGGGGCCCCCCTCCTGCAAGCCTCCATCCCCCTACGTCTCCTCCTCCTCCTCCTCCTCCTCCTCCTCCTCCTCCTCCTCCTCGATCTCGACCTCGATCTCGATCTTCTCCTCCTCCTCCTCCTCCTCCTCCTCCTCCTCCTCCACTCCTCCTCCTCCTCCTCCTCCTCCTCCTCCTCCTCGATCTCCTCCTCCTCCTCCTCCTCCTCCTCCTCCTCCTCCTCCTCCTCCTCCTCCTCCTCCTCCTCCTCCTCGGGGCCACTCTCCTGCAAGCCTCCATCCCCCCACGTCCGCTGCCACCCCGCTGCCGTCCGCCCGACGAGGACGCGGCCCAGGGGCCTGAGCTGGCTGGGACCTAAGAGTATCGGCAAAGAGAGGGCATGAGAAGCCAAATCCGCGGACCATCGGTCCCCAGACCGGATCCCTCCCAAAGTCCATCCAATTGAGTTGTTCAAACCGGATCCGTTTTTCACAGGCCTGGGGCCCGAAAACGGCCCCCAGAGGCCGAACACGGCCAAAAACCTTCCCGAACACAACACCTCGAACCTGTCCGCCCTTCCTGCTGGCCAGAACCAATGCCTGGCCACCTCAGACCCCTGGCGGGCTCCAGCCCCCCGCCCACTCTCCCCGCATTCCTGGCACTCGACCGCTGCGCTCAGCACATGAAGAGGAGGAGGATGAGGAGGAGGAAGAAGAGGAGGAGGAGGAGGAGGAGTAGGAGGAGAGGGAGGAGGAGGAGGAGGAGGAGAGGGAGGAGAGGGAGGAGAGAGGGAGGAGAGGGAGGAGAGGGAGGAGAGAGGAGGAGAGAGGGAGGGAGGGAGGGAGGAGGTGGCGGAGGAGGTGGCGGAGGAGGAGGGGGGAGGGGGGGGGAGGATGGAGGAGGAGGAGGAGGAGGAGGAGGAGGAGAGGAGGAGGAGACGAGGAGGAGGGGGAGGAGGAGGAGGAAGGAGAAGGAGGAGGAGGAGGAGGAGGAGGAGGAGGAGGGAGGGGGGAGGAGGAGGAGGAGGAGGAGGGATTCGCACGCTGCCCGAGGGCCAGGCCTCGCGTGCGGGCGGCTCGTGGGGGGGAGGCTGCGCCTACGAGCTCAGGCGTACCGGGCTCGAGCAGGCTACCGCCTGCATGCTCGGGCATGCGCAGGTGATCATGTCGGGTCGGGCGAAAGGGGGGGATAGCAAAGGGGGGGTTTGAGAATCAGCTCACGTAGCTGATTTTCCCGGCGCCTCCCGGCGCCGGAGGCGACTATGTATCGAGGAATGGGCCCCTCGGTGAGGCCGAAATCAGCTGCATGCAGCAAATTTCGTAACCCCCCCTTTCCCAATTCCCCCCTTTCGCCCGGCCCGATCATGGGAGGGGTGGCGAAGGAGAGAGGAGCGGAGAGGAGGTAAAGGAGGGTTGAAGGCTCAGGTCACGGGTTTGAGAAGGCCGATGGGATAAGGAATAGGCTGGGGAGGAGTGCGGAGGGAGAAGCGGGGAGGAGTAGGAGGGATGGAGGAGTGAAGGGGAGGGGGCCAGGAGGAAGAGGAGGGATGAGCGGGAAGGAAGCAGAGAGGGATGAGAGAGAAAGAGAGTCCTCCCTCTCTCCCGCCCATCCCCTGCACTCTCCTTCCTGCCATCCCTCCTTCCAGCATCCATCCTCCAGAGGGAGGGAGGGAGGGAGAGAGGGAGGCCATTAGAGAGAGGCTGAGTCGCCTCGCAGTTCCCCTCAGGCCTCCATGTACTTCGCACGCTGTGCCAGTAGATGCTTCGTCACCTCCGCTGCGGTTTCCTGGTTGTCCTGCCAGGGAGGATAGAGGGATGTGGGAGCGAGCGAGGATACGAAGGAGGGCGGGAGGTGGGGGGGGCCTAGTGAGGAACGAGGAAGCGGAGGATGCGGAGGAGGACAAGAAAGACGACGACGATGACGACGACGCACGCCTGCTGAGAGGCTTCCAGGACATCAAGGAGAAGGCCGAGGCTAGGAGGCTGGCGGAACCTGAGGACATTCGGTGATCTTAGGTATGTTGCGCTTCCTGGGCACTTCCGCTCAAAACAAAAAAAACAGGACAGCCCAGCAGAGATCCTCCCGACGGCCGGAACCCGGCCCGAGTCTCCCCGGACTCTGCCGGCGAGCCGGGTGCCGCTCGCTGGCCCGGGCTGCTGTCGCACTGCCGAGCGTGACCGTTGGTGCCCCTGGCCATCGCTCGGACGTCCATGTCCTGTGTTTTCTTCCGTTTCGTGCGAGGCCTTTTTCGCCAAATGATAGAAAAAGGATGCTCCTCGACGGTCCTCGCCGAAGGAAGACATGCACACGTCCGAGCGAGGCCAAGGCCCCTGGGGATCTGGGGGCGCGAGCAGGCTACGCGGCGAGTGCCTCGGCGCCCTGTGTGCCCGCCGCTCCCTCGCTCGGCGGGGCGTGCGCAGCACCCGCCGTGAGGGCATCCGCCCGCTCACGTTCGTGGGGCGCGGGGCCCGCACGATGGCCTTCGGACGCGCGCCTCGCACGGTGCGCAGCGCTCTGCTCGGGACTCCTGCTGCCCTCGAGCAGTGACCGCCACCGCCCTCGACACTGAGCAGCACCCGGTGGTCAAGTGAGCTCATGGTTTCGAGCCCCTGCGCATCAGGGCTCGAGCTGCGGTGCTGGCACGGGTGCTGAACTGCACCGCAGAGGCCCCTCGCGAGCCGCCTGGAGATCCGGACTCGCGACTCCGGATTCTAGGGGAACCAAAACAGATACCATTTCCGCTGCTGACAGGACCACTCCCAGGGGCGTTCTTTCTGGGCGTTTCCCCCAAAGGCCCCCAGCAAGGCTCAAGACGCCCCCAAGAGGCTCCCAAGCGGCCTCACAACTGCTTCAAGAGGCCCCCGAGAGCCATCCGAAAAGACCCCAAGAAGCATCTACGAATACCCTGACCCATTACCCAGGCTCCGTGGCAGGATGGGCCGCCCCCAAGAAGCTCCCAAGGAAGAGGCTCCCAAGAAAGAGGCTCCCAAGCGGCCTCTCAACTGCTTCCCGAGCCCTCCGAGAACCATCCGAAGAGGCCCAAAGACGGTCCTGGATGGCGGCAAGAGGCCGCCATGAAGCCCGAGGAGGCTCTCAGAGACCCGAGAACGCTCCCAAGACTTCTCCGCCTCCTCCTCCTCCTCCTCCTCCTCGATCTCCTCGATCTCCTCCTCCTCCTCCTCTCCGCCTGCTCCTCCTCCTCCTCCACGTCCTCCTCCTCCTCCTCCTTCCTGTTCTCCTCCTGGTTCTCCTCCTCGATCTCCTGCTCCTCCTGCTCCGCAGGCCTTCCTCCAGGGTCGGCGGCACCTCCAGGTCTTCCTCCAGGGCCTTTTCCGTAAGACACGTGGGAGCTTCCCTGGTCGTGGCGTGCCTCTGGGGCGAGTGCGGTGTGGACGCGGCTGCAGGAAACCCTAGCAAGACACCCAGCCGTGAAACCCCGCAAGCGCGAGGTGCCAGTGGGCCCTGAACGCAGCAGATCCTTCAACGGCCGCGGCAAGTGACCGCGCAGCGCGCGGAGCGAAGAAACCAAGAATAGCTCACGAAACGTATCGGCTTCTTGATGTGCGTCCCCTCTGATCTTCAGGTTCCCCGGCGAAAAATCTGAGGAACGGCCCAAATATCAGAGCTTCTGAGCCCAGAGTGGTCCTTGCTTCAGAGCCTTGACTGTAGGCCCTCGATAGCGAAGCCGCACGTTCCTGGGCGGGGTGGGCCATCAAGCCCCTGTCGGCAGTGGATGGACGACTGGGGGTCAATGCGTTCCCCTCTGAGCCTACCCTTTGGCTCGAGATCCAGGAGCCTCCCACGGAGCCGCCCACCTACTATGGCACCGTGCAGCGCCGCACATCCACTTCTTCAGAAGACGACACAGCTGCATGAACAGACAGCTTCGGAGGCCTGTGCGGACACCTTGGACCTCGGAATTCGCGCGGAGCGCGCCAGGGGCAGCGCCGGCGCCGCCAGGCGGGCCAGGCGCCGATCCGAGGAATCCGAGCGGAGCTCCCAAGGCTTGTGGTCGTGCAGGCTGTTCTCCCTATCGAGCCCGGCGCCGCGAGAGCACCTTTTCTGCCCGCCGACCGAGCGCGCGCACTCGCTGCCGAGGAAGGGCAGAGCCCGACCGTCCCACTGGCCATCGCTCGGACGTCCATTCCCTGTATGTGTTTTTTTGCCGGTTCCGTGCGTGGCTTTTCCGCCAAATGATCGAGGATGCTCCTCGATGGTCCTCGCCGAGGAAAAAACGCACACGTCCGAGCGATGCCAAGCCCAGGGGGC
>CAUYUJ010001496.1:0-35000 GCA_963575745.1 Prorocentrum cordatum | reverse complement strand
AGCATGCAACCGAAGGAGGGTTGCGCGCGCAAAACAACTGGAACAACAAGACGCCGGCCAGGCGCATGCAAGCCAGGAGATGCCAGCAGGATCGGCCCGGAGACAGTGCAGCTGCGGGGGGGCCTAACTGCGGGGGCAGGGCGGCCAGAAGCGGAGGGCAGGAGGGACGAAGCAGGCAGGGCAGGCGACGCCGGCAGGGACGGCGTGGAGGCAGTGCGGCGGCGGGATGGCCCACCTAACACTCAACACCCCGAACACACACATACACATACACGCACACACACACACACACACACGCACACACGCACACACGCACGCACACGCACACACACACACAGTTTTCTTCGAGCGCTTGCGGCCAGAGGGAGAAGTTCGGGCGCATGCGGCCAGGGCGAAAAGCCTCTCGGGCGATTCTAGGGGAACGAAAAATGACATAAACACAGAAAAAACTCGGAGGTTCGCAGGGATTTCTCGGATCGGCGCCGTACCCCCCCCTCCCTGGCGCGCGGAGCGCGCCAGGGGTGGCGCTGGAGGCGGCGCCAGGGGGCCCCAACGCGGATGCGAGAAACCCGCGCGGACCTCCGAGTTCTCATGTTTATGGCATTGCTCGTTCCCCTGAGAGCAACTCAGGCGATTCACCAGTCACAAACACACACACACACGCGCACACACACACAAACACACACGCACACACACGCGCGCACACACGCACTGACATCGGAGGCAGCCGCATGCCGCCGTGGGCTGCGCCGGCGCGTGCGCCGCCGTCGTCGAAAGGGCGCGGCCCCGCCCCCAGGGGGGGCCTTCCCGAAACGCGTTCTGGCAGCTGCCGGATCCATCCGTGGCGACGAGGATTAGGTCGGGCATGTCCTCCTACAGGCAGAGCTTTGACGAAAAAATAAAGGTGGCCCGCGAAGCATGAAAAAATAGCCATGCTAAATTTTAAACAAAGCATCCCCATATCATTTCCTGACTATGTTTTGAGATTCCTCCTGTAGAGGGACATGCCCGACTTAAGACGAGGGCACCCGTTCGGGCGTTGCCAGAAGTGGTCCTGGCCCAGGATGCTCCCAGCTCCCGCGCCCTTCGGGGGCCTCGTGGGGGGGGCTCTGGAAGCCGTCTTCGTCCCTCTGGGGAAACTGGGGTCACCCCTGGCCAGGGTCACTTCGGCAAGCACCCGTTCCCTGAGAGGAGGCCCCCCAAGTGGGCGAACGCGAGGGAAGTACAGTCGGACTTGATTGGAGGACGCGCGAGAGGACACACGACCCTTCCGAAGGCCACATCGCCATAGGAGTGTAAGAAGGTACGTTTCGCGAGGCACAGGACACAAGGGTACCCTGAGCTGGCAGGGTCGACCTACTAATCCAGGCCGACAAGGAAAAGCGACACCACCACCAGGAACCACCAGCGGGAGCAGCCAGGGGGGGATTCCCCGTGGTGGTGTGGTCCCCCCCCTCTCGCTCGAGACATCCCCTATCCCCAGCTCGGGGATGCATCGTGGTGTTCCTCGCTGGAGGTGGCCCCCCTGGTGGTGGTGGTGTCGCTTCGCCCCCCCCCCGGGGGAGAGAGGAGGCCCCCCGAGGGGGCGCAAACGCCAGTGAAGGGCCCGGGGCGCCCACGGGTGCCGCCCCTTTGCCCCCCTCCCCCTCCCCCCCTCCCCCCCTCCCTCCCTCCCTCCCTCCCTCTCTCCTCCCTCCCTCCCTCCCTCCCTCCCTCCCTCCCCAGGCCCCCATGGGCCTGTAGCTCTCCAGCGTCGTCTCGTTGCGCAGCAGGAGGCGCAGGTGGAAGCAGAGCAGGCCGAGGAGGAGCCAGAGGGCCACGGCCCCCGCCGCGAAGGCCGCCAGGGCCTGCGCCTGCTCGCTGGCCGGCGGCGCCCGGGCCGCGGGGCCGCCGCCGCCCAGGGCGGCCTGCGCCACGGCGGGCAGGAGGCCGAGCACGGGCCAGCAGAGCCCCAGCACGAGGCTCGTCGGGATCCACCAGAGGGGGGGGGGGACCCTGAGGGGTGGCAGCACCCTCGGCCTTGATTCGGGTACAAACAAACCGACCTCGCTTTTGACCACCCTCGCTTCCAAGAGATACCAAGCGATGCCAAACTACGGCCTGTACTGGTCAGGCCGCTTGACGAGGAGGCGCGTGGTACGACTTGGTTTTGCCTGGAAGCGAAAGCGGGGTAGGTAATTCACGCTCTGATTGATTGGAGAGGGCACGCGAGAGGACACAAAGACCCTTCCTTGGGGCCACGCTGCCACAGAAGTGCAGGAGGCACGGGTCGCAAGACACGAGGGTACCCTTGATCTGGCAGGGTCGACCCACTCATCCGGGCCAACTGTAGTTCGATCCGTTGGTGCACCGAACTGCTGCAAACAGATGCCCCCCGCATGCTCCACCTGTCGGCAACTATCGGGAGCTGCTCGCGGCTGGGGGGAAATCTGTTTTGGGCGGTTCGGTGCAAAAACGATCGGACTCACACCTCCCCTGGGGCACACCCCCCCCCTTGGCGGGATCCCGAGCTCAGCAGGAACTTCAGGAAGTGGTGCTGGTTGTGCGCGCCGACGCAGCCGTTCACGAAGACGCAGTGGTGGTCCATCCTCAGGGAGCACAGCCCCCACCTCCTCTCGTCGTGAAGGCCGCGACCACAGATGATTGGCAACTTCCGGCACCCGGGGGGGCCTCGCCAGCCCCTGGGACTGCTAACAAACACATGCTCGGGACGAAAAGCCTGTCCTGGGGAAAAGGATCCAGGTCCCCCGAGAAAACATCACGACGTCGGAGATGTGAGAAGGCACACGACGTCGGAGATTTGGAAGGCACCGATACCGCTGCCTACTCCCCGGCTCTCTCCCCGGGGGTGCGCGGAGACAAAGGCTCCCCTGCACGAGCAGCAATCTCAGAACCTGCCCTGGGATCCGACGTTGCGAACCACTGTAGCATTTCCAACAAAACACCATCCCCCCCAAACAAGAACAATTTTCCCGCGCCAACTGTCGAACTGGGTCCATCCGTGAGGCAGCCCGAAACTGGGCCAAAACGCCAAGCGTGAGAGAGTCGGGAGCGGCCAAGAGGGGGGTGTCCAAGAGGGGGGGGGGTGCAAATCATGACCGGCGGCATGTGCGCGGCCAAGCGGGGGGGCCAGGGACGTAATGAAACAAGAAGAGGCGCCATGAGATCTGGGGAGATATCATGGCCCACGCCATGATATCCACCCCCGCCTAGTCATCACCCCCCTCTTTGCCGCCCCCGAGAGAGCTAAGACGCCGAGTTCTTCGGGGCCCTCCGGGGAAAAAGCAGCGGCAGCGGCGTGCCTCCCCAGACGCCCGGCGTTCTTCGACTCTGCTTCGAGACGCGGAGCCCCGACCTCTCGACACCTCTTCCCCGGGACCCGTTCTTCATCCTGAATAGTTTTTGGCTTACGAGGGGCGGTAAGGGCCCCCTCCAAGAGACCCCCAGGAAGCCCCAAGAGGCCCCCACGAGGCTTCCAAGCGACCCCTAAGACCTTCCCAAGAGGCCCACAAACTACCCCCCAGAGGCCCCCAAGAGCGCTCGTCGTCGTCGTCGTCGTCGTCGTCGCCATTCAGGGTCGGCGGCACCGGCCGTAAGGCCTTCGCAATAGTTTTTGGCTTACGAGGGGCGGTAGAGGCTCCGAGAGGCTGAAAAACCTGGGTCTCGATTTTTTCGAGACAGCCGTAACTCGGCTCTCTGGCGGCCGTTCGGGACGATCTGGGCACCCCATGGAACGCCCGTGGGGAGGCGCAGCTGCTGGAGCACACCCCGAGGCTGGAAACCCGCTGGCAACCCACAAAAATGCACGAAAAGGCCGAACCTCGACGTCTGGGTCTTCCTCCTCCACACAGCCTCGGCACACAGCGGCCGCACGTGCTGCAATGGTGGCACCGGGCCGGCTTCGCGGCCTGGCAGCGGTCACACCACCCGGCGCGCGCCAGGGCCGCGCCCGCGGCGCCTGGGGCGGGAAGCTCGCTGGCGCCCAGGGGCGCCAGGGCGACGAGCGCGTAGTAGTACAGAACCTTGGGGTTTGGGCCTTGCAAGATCTGCCACGCCGGGCGTCTGGGCCGGGTTTGGGTGCGGGCAAGACTTATATCCATATCCAGTGCGTCTTGAACTTTTTCGGAAGAAGCGCCTCAAGGCCGAGGCGCACTGGATATGGATAAAAAACCTAGCCTCTACGGTGGGCAAAGTTATCCATATACAGTGTGCCTCGGGTTTCTGGGGAAGGGAGCCCGAAACTCCATACTGCCCGCATTGGGCCCAGGGGCCCTCACAGATCTCTCCAGCTCGGAAGAGCGGAGCAGCAAGATGGGGTCTACTTCGCGGCGGCGGGAGCTACAGACGACGTGCCCGCTGCTCCTGGCCAGGCCGATCCTGGGCCCAGGAGCGGTGCGTGCGCCTTCCCGGCCCGGCACTGGAACGCGCAGACGCCGCCCCTGGGCTCAGGGCGGGCCCCGCATGGGCAGTGGATCCGCGTGGATCTCGTCACCCGATCCAGGAGGAGGAGGAGGCGGAGGAGGAGGAGGCGGAGGAGGAGGACGAGGGGAAGGAGGGGGAGGAGGGGGAGGAGGAGGAGGAGGAGGAGGGAGAGGAGGAGGAGGAGGAGGAGGAGGAGGGGAGGGCGGAGGAAGGAGGAGGAGGAGGGAGGAGGAGGCGGAGGGAGGCGGAGGGGGAGGAGGAGGGGGGGTGAGGAGGAGGAGGGGAGTGGGAGGGAGGAGGGAGGAGGCGGGAGAAGAGAAGGAGGAGGGGGAGGTGGAGAAAGAGGAGGAGGAGGAGGAGGAGGAGGATGAGGAGGAGGAGGAGCAGGTCGCGAAGATTCGCCGTGTCTCGGGTCGTCGAGGAACGCAGAGCGCGGAGCACGCGCTGGCGGCGCCCAGGGCGCACCGCGCGCCCGGCGACGCGGCGAGCCTCGGCACGCCCAGCGCCAGGAAGGCGTGCTCCTCGGGGGAGACCAGTGCTGCTGTTTCTCCTTCTCCTCCGCCTCCTCCTCCTCCGCCTCCTCCTCCCCACCTCCGTCTACTTGTCCTCCTCTTCTTTCCTCCTCCTCCTCCTCCTCCTTCTCCTCCTCCTCCTCTTCCTCCTCTTCGTTCATTCCTCCTCTCTCCCTTCCTCCTCCTTTTCTTTCTCGTTCTTCTCCTCCCCTCCTCCTCCTCCTCCTCCTCTTCTCCTCCTCTTCCTCCTTCTCCTCCTCCCACATCATCTACCTCCTCTCCCACACCCTTCTACTTGTCCTCCTCCTCCTCAGCTATCTCCTCCCTTCATCTTCGTTCCTTCTCATCCTCTCCTCCTCCCCTCCTCCTCCTCTTCTCCAAATCCTTCGCTTGCTCCTCCTTCTTCTTTCTCCTCCTCCTCCTCCTCTCCTCCTCCTCCACCTCCTCTTCGTTCCTCTGCCTCCTCTCTCCTCCTCCTCCTCCTCATTTTCCTCTCTTCGTTCTTCTCCTCTTCTCCTCCTCCCTCCTCCCTCCTCCTCCTCCTCCTCCCCACATCCTTCGACTTGTCCTCCGCCTCCTCCTCGTGCTTTCCTCGTCGCTCCTCCTCCTCCTCCTCCTCCTCCTCCTCTTCCTCCTCCTCCTCCTAGGCTCCCCGACGCGCGTTCTGGCCAGGATCTCGAGGCGATGTCAGATGTGGCGACGAGGGCCTCTGAGGAGACCCAGGACAGGTGAAAACGAGAGTCGCGCTTTCCTTCGCAACGTGGATCCCCAAAGGTCTAGAACTCTTCTCCTGCACCTGCTTGTTGTCCCGAGTCGTGGTTTGTCGGTCCCAGATCTCACTGAGGGCACCTGGCGACCAGAAAATGCTATAAACCATCCGACGCGACGTTTGATTAGCCTCCAAGGGGTATTTCTTCCCCCATGCCCTCAGGTTGGATTGCTGTAATTCCATAAACGCCTCCGACTCGTTATCTTCAGCCTCCTTCTTCTCCTTGTGTCCCTCGTCCTCTCATCCACTCAGGCTCACTCATGCTCAGACTTACTCATCAACGCTGAGGCTCACACGCACACACACACACACACACTCGGACGCCTCATATTCACACCTCACACCTCTCTCTCTCTCTCTCTCTCCCCCACACTCTTCCTCGTCCTCACTCAGGCGCACTCATACTCAAACTCAATCGCACTCAGACCCATACGTACTAAGACTCACTCATACTCAGACTCACTCGCACTCAGACTCACTTTATTTATCCTCTTCCTCAATCAGTCTCAATAATAATCAGACTCGCTCATGTTAAGACGCACTCACACTCAGGCTCACTTACATCCTCTTCCTCACTGTGACTCAGTCATACCCAAATCCAGTCTCACGCAGACTCACTCGTGCTTAGATCCACACTCCGACTCACTCACACTCAGACTCAATCGCACCTGGACTTGCGACGCAGACTCGTACTCGGACCCGCAGCTTGTGAGGATGCCTCGAGAAAATGGCGCTGGTTTGAGCACCCCGCGGGTGAGCTGTTCCCTCCTCCGGCATCAAACTTATGCACAAGAACTGCCACCATCCAGAGGTCCAGAGGAGGAAGAGGAAGAGGAGGAGGAGGAGGAGGAGGAGGAGGAGGAGGAGGAGGAGGAGGAGGGGGAAGAGGAGGAGGGAGGACCCCCCAGAGTCTGGGGGCGGCCCCGAGTCCGAACAGCACTTCTTGTCAGACCTCCTTTGGACACCCGAAATGGGTACCGAAAGAATGGGCACAATGCCCAACAACAAATGTTGTCCCAAACCAACAGCGGCCGCTGTTGGGCAGGCGGCCTTCTGTCTCGAGTGAACACAGGCCGCGGCGGCGTGGACAGCGAATCCTGTTCAAAATGAACAGGAACTGCTGTTGGACATTGTACCCATTCTTTCCGTGCCCATCTCGGGCGTCATATCTCCGAGCTCCTCGAAGGCAATCAGCGCCAACATCCCGGCCACCACGCAGCGGCCGCCCCACCGCCTCGCGGGCGGCCCCCCGCAGGCGAAGAAGCGCCCGCGGCGGCAGGCGCCGGCGCCGCGCGGGTGCGCGCAGGGGCCAGCTCGAGGGTGCGCGGGGTCGACGGCGGAGCCCAGCAGTCCATCCACCACGTCAAGCCAAAATTCGGCAGGGCGTGCCCTCCTACAGGAGACTTGGTGGTCTCCAAACCAGGTGGTGAGACACCCGGTGGTGACCCCGATTCCCCCCAAAAATAATTCTGGGTCACCACCGGGTTTGGGGACACGCGGTCGCCACGAGGTTTTGCGTTTCCTGGGCCAGCCAGCGCTCGAAAACCATTACCCAAATCGCCCCAAACTCACCACCGGGTGTTCTCACCACCACGTTTGGGGACCACCAAGAGACTGTGGGAGGACAGATGAAAACATATGTAAAAAATGGCCCGGAATGCCAGACAAAAGGATAGAAGCATCGTCCCCCGACGATGCTCTTCGTTGAATATGTTTGCACACTCCTCCTGTAGAGGGACGCGCCCGACTCAAACCTACAAGGGGCCCAAGGGGGGCGCAAACAAATCCGGACGCGGCCCAAAGTGTCCAAGATTTGCATGTGATTCCTGGGTGTACCTGTTCTCTTGCATGCCGTATACTTTCTCCCCACGAGCTCATGGAACTCAGCATTTGCACTCGTGTTTGCGACGATTTCCCCCTCCCGATATTCCATCCCAACCTCCCCTGATATCCACGCGTCGCAATACACCAGGCGTTCTCGGATGGCTTCGGGCCAGGCGACCCTCAAAGGAACGATCGTGCTCGAAACATGCTGCAAGGAGATGGGGTCCAGGGCCCCAGTCGTGATTTCCTGTGATGTTTTTTGATCTACTGCGACGTCGGCTCTCAGGTTTCGTTGCTAAAACAAGGCTAGGATCAGGATAAATCGCTCCAGAGCGTTCTGGAGCGCTCTCAGAGCGTTCCGGAACCCTCTGGAGCGGCCGCGGCGCCCAGTACATCCTCCAAGCCCGCCGATTCTCAGAGATTTCGAGTTATCCCGATCCGATTTTGTCCCGATCTTCGCGTCGTTTTAGTTGCTCCCATCGTGTAAAACGAGCACATTCCAGAAAGACTTTCGAACTCCCAGAGAAGTATCGAACGAGCGTCGAGCAGACACCGCCCACCCGGGCCTGACCCGTGAAAAAACCCTCATGCTCCGGCACATCCCGGGTGCTCGAAGTTCTGCCTGGTGATCAGTGAAGGGGCCCCAGGACGCACAAATAAATACACACACGTACAAAGATTCCCCATAGTTTCCCATATTTTCTGGGTTTCTGTATTCCCCCCCACTTCCCATATTTTCCCATATTTTCTGGGGCATCGAGGATTAATTGTGTCTGTGTGTCTCTGTTCCTCCTGAGATCAGGGCGAACGGTAGGGAAACAAAACATGGCATAAACACAACACATCGACGGTCCGCGCGGATTTCTCGGATCCGCGCTGGAACCCCTCCATGGCGCGCGGAGCGCGCCAAGGGCGGTGCCAGACGCTCCGCCAGCGGGGTCCAGCGCCGATCCGAGAAGTCTGCGCGGCCCTCCGGGTTTTTATGTTGATGTCGTTTTTCGCCCCCGTGCGAGCAGGCTGGAACATCAAGAATCTCGGGATCCTCTCGGCGTGATACATTGGGAGCCCCGAAACGGTGCGGTGACAGACCGTGCGGTGACCTCGAGATCCCCCAAGACCTCACCGCACGGTCCGTCACCGCACGGCCTTGGGACCGTGCGGAGGTCCCTGCAGCCCGAGACGTCCTCGGATCGGGTTGGACAGACCCCCCTTCAGTAAAACGTGGTTTGGTGAAAACGACCCGAGGCCCAGACCTGGCGGGCGCGAGCCTGCGGAAATAACGGCCACGGCGCCCTCTTGAGAACCGAAAACGGACAATTCACTAATCGACGTGTCACTGTTGTCGGGAGCGGCCAAGAGGGGGGTGTCCAAGAGGGGGGGGGTGCAAATCATGACCGGCGGCATGTGCGCGGCCCAGCGGGGGGGCCAGGGACGCAATGAAATAAGAAGAGGCGCCCATGAAATCAGGGGAAAGATCATGGCCCGCGCCGTGATATCCACCCCCCCCTCGCCATCACCCCCCTCCTTTTCCACCCCCCATGTTGGGGGTTCTGCCCACCCCCGATCGGAGCACGACCCGAGCCCCCGAGCCGTGCGGCGAGCCCAGATCCCCGCCGGCTCGCCGCACGGCGTGGCCACCGCACCGCCTGCAGGGCCCCCGATAGGCGAGCCTCCCGCGGCCGGCCGCCGGGAGCCAGGGAGGAGAGGGAGAGAGGAGGAGGGCGAGGGAGGAGGAGGAGGAGGAGAGAGGAGGGCCAGGGAGGGAGGGAGGGAGGGAGGGAGGGAGGGGGAGGGAGGGAGGAGGGAGGAGGAGGAGGAGGAGGAGGAGAGGAGGAGGAGGAGGAGGAGGAGGAGGAGGAGGAGGAGGAGGGGAGGAGGAGGGCGAGGCGAGCCTCCCGCGGCCGGCCGCCGGGCAAACCGGCGCGCCGCCCCTCGAGCGAGGGGCCGCAGCGCCGTGGGCCTCCGCCCGCGGGCCGCGGGCCCTCTCGGCCGCTCCCGCGGCCTCCCGGGGGGGGGCCCTCTCGCTGGGATAGGCAGGCCCTCTCGCTGGGGTAGGGGGCCAAATCTGGGTCCTCCTCGAATCCACGAGAAGAAAGCGACGTCTTTTTGTAGAATTGACGAGGAAACGCAGCCTCCCAGGGGAGGGGGGGGCCTCTCGCTGGGATAGGCAGGCCCTCTCGCTGGGATAGGGGGCCAAATCTGGGCCCTCCTCGAACCCACGAAAAGGAAGCGACATCTTTTTGTTGGAGGTTTGACGAGGGAATCGGTTTCGGGGTACGGTCGGCCCAGAGTAGTGGGCCGAGCCTGCCAAGGCAAGGGCACCCTCGTGTCCTGTGTCTCGCGACCCATGCTTCCCACACTCCTGTGGCAGTGCTAGGGGGCCACATGCGAACCCTACCCCTGCCCCCCACGAGTTCTGAGGGGGAGGGGGGGGGTCACTTCGCGCGGGAGCTCCCGAGCAAGGTGAGCCCCAACCTCCCCCTCCGAAATCTTGGGGGGTCAGGGGGAGGGTTCACATGTGGCACCCTACGGGAGCCCCGGGGCTCGTTTCGGGACGGCGGGGGCGGTGCCCAGACCTCCAGGGGGGCCAAGGTTGCAGCAGATCGGGCACGTCCTCCGCAGCAATCAATCAAGGACGCCGTGTCTGCACGGCACATCGGCTGAAGCAGTGCCGCTGGCCGGATGCGTGTGTCCGCCATGGCACAAGGCAAAGGCAGTTCACAATCTGATGGCCCAGCGTTTGCCTGGTGGAAGAAACTGGCTGCCATGGCTCATGCTGGGAGGGCGGGTTTTGGACGAAGAATCATCCAACAAAAAATCAGAATCCCCAGAACATCTCCCCAAACAAACGTCGAAAACAAACAGAAAACAAATTATCCCAGTGCGAACCTACCTAGGAGTTGGAGCCTCTAGGAAAGCAACACTAGTAGGAGCGGTAAGGGCTCAAGATGGCCCACAGACGGACAACATGCATTGAACATAAGTTCGCACACACATATAATTACATATGTGTGTAGCAGCAGCAATAGTGGATGCGGTGCTGCGCTATGCTATGCTATGCTATGATATGCTATGCATTGATATGCTCTGCTATGCTCTGCTCTGCTCTGCTCTGCTATGCTATGCTGCGCAATGCTATGCTGGGCTGGGCTAGGCTAGGCTATGCTGCGCTATGCTATGTTGCGCTGTGCTATGCTATGCTATGCTATGTTTTTGCTTTGCCTTCGCTGTTGCCTTCACTTTTGCCTTTGCTTTTGCCTTTGCTTTTGCTTTTGCTTGGCACCCAGGGAGCGCAACTGGGGGAACCGCGCGTTCGCTTTTACCTTTGCTGTTGCTTTTGCTTGGGTCCCAAGGGACTGGGGGAACCGCCCGGGGCGGTGTGCACTGCCCGGCCCCTTTAAGCCAACAGAGTAAGAACCCTTCTAGGCAGAGCCTAGGTAGGAAACAAAACATCAATCAGAATCAGCAAAACGTTGTCAGACCAGATACCCCCCAACAAAAACAAAAACTGACAAAAGGTCGCCCCCAGCCTATTTCTTGACCATGGTCGAAGGTTCCTCCTGTAGAGGCACGGCCCCGACTTCCAACGGCGTTGTGAGCAGCCCCGAGGGGGGGGCACTGCGGTGCAGGGCCCCCCGGGCCTAATGGAGGATGACGATTAATGATTAATGAATGACCGGGGGTCGTGTTCACGCGGCGGCGCCCGGGATGACGATTAAAAAACACCGGCCGCGGGCTGCAAAGCTATTGTTTTATCGTTCTCATCCGGTACGAACATGATGCAGAAATCGCAGAAAACTAGGATTTAAATCGTTCCCTCCCATTTTTTTAATGAATCTTCATACCGCACTACGGCGCGCCAAAGAATGCAGAGGAGGAGGAGGAGGATGAGGAGGATGAGGAGGAGGAGGAGGAGGGAGGGGGAGGAGGAGAAGGGGAAGGAGGAAGAGGAGGAGGGGGAGGAGGAGGAGGAGGAGGAGGGAGGAGGATGCCCAAGAGCGGAAGCTGCAGGGTGCCCGACGCCTCAAAGGGCGCGCCGGAGAGGCCGGATTCGCCTGTGCCCCATTCCCCGCTCTCCGCTCCCCTGCCCCCGGCTCTGGAGAGTGAAAGAGCGGGGGAGAGAACGAGGGGCAGCCCCCTCCTCCTCCTCCTCCTCCTCCTCCTCCGCCTCCGAATCGGGAGCGCGCAGGCCTGGATTGGAGATCCATGGACTCGGCGCGCGGTCGCCACATCCCTGGATCGGGGGAGCGGCCCTCCCCAGAGTGCGGCCAGTGCCGCCTCGCTCGGCGGCGGAGGTCCGCGACCTCCCGTGGAAGCGGGACCCGTCGCTAGTCTGAAGTCGGGCATGTCCCCCTACAGGGGGACTTTGGGCGAAAACATAACAATATTAAAAAATGATCAGAAGACGCCGAAAAATATTCAACAAGTACTCCCCAAACTATTTTTTGACTGTTTTGAATATTCCCCTGGGACCGGCCCGACTTAACGCTAGTCCACGCCCCCTTGATCCGTGTTTGCGATCGCCTGACAGAATCCACCCCCATTCCCGGAGCGAGCTCCGACCAGTCGGGGATCTTCTGACCCGGATCAATCCAGACCCGGGTCAGTCAGGCCTTGCAGAAGCCTGCAAGATCCTGCAAGATCCTGCACCCAAACCTGGGTCCATGCGAAGGATCCTGCAGGATCCTGCAAAATCCTCACCCAAACCCGGGTCAATGCGACCCTGGCCCTGCAGGATCCTGCACGATCCCGCGCTCTGGCTGACCCCCGTCTGCTCCTCTCCGTGGTGTTCCCCGTTCTTCTCCCTCTCACTCCGTGGTGTTCCCTGTTTCCTCTCCCGTGGTGTTCCCTGTTCCCTCTCCCTGCTCTGTTCTCCGTGGTGTTCCCTGTTCCCTCTCCCTGCTCTTGCCGCTGCTGTCCACGAGCTTCCTTGCTTCACCTGCCGTGGCGGGCCTTATGTGGCTTTCGCCGCGACACCTGGCCCTGCACCCCAACAGTTTCGCAATGATGCTCGGAACGGCCGCGAAAGACGAGGCTCCCACGCCTGCATTGATCGGATCGGGCGAAAGGGGGGGGATAGCAAAAGGGGGTTTGAGAATCAGCTCACGTAGCTGATTTTCGACTATGTATCGAAGAATGGGCCCCTCGGTGGGGCCGAAACCAGCTGCATGCAGCAAATTTCGTAACCCCCCCTTTCCCAATCCCCCCCTTTCGTCCGGCCCGAATTGACCCCCGTCTCGAGGCGTCCGAACCAGGACTCCGCGGCGCAGTCCCGCCTCGGCGATCGAGGGTTCCCCCCCCCCCCCCTGGAGGCCCACAAGCTCGGGGGGCCCCCGTCGGGGGCCTCCCGCGGCCCCTGCGGGCCCTCGGAGGGCCGCGGGAGCCCCAGAAACCTGGAGGGGCAGGAGGAGGAGGAGGAGGAGGAGGCGGAGGCGGAGGCGGAGGGGAGGAGGAGGAGGAGAGGAGCGAAGAGGAAGAAGAGCAGGAGGAGAAGGAGGAGGCGGAGGAGGAGGAGGGAGGAGAGGAGCGAAGAGGCAGAAGAGCAGGAGGAGGAGGAGGAGGAGAAGGAAGAAGAGGAAGAGGAGGAGGAGGAGGAGGAGGAGGAGGAGGAGGAGGAGGAGGAGGAGGAGGGGGGGAGGCGCCGGGAAGATCGGCTGCGTGAGTTGATTCTCTACCTTACCCTTTGCTTTAAGTCGGGCCTGTCCCTCTACAGGAGGAACATCCCGAACTATTCCAAAACATAGCCAGCTCTATAGGAGGAACGTTCCAACGAAAACCTTGCGCCCCCCCCCCCCCTTGGGCGCAGAGTTATCCGGGGTAACTCGGGTCCGGGGTAACTCGGGTTTGGATTCCCGAAAAAGGAACCCGAGTTAGCCCTGACCCGAGTTACCCCTGATGATGTGGAGCTCTGGACGCCCGAGTTATCCGGGGTAACTCGGGTCCGGGGTAACTCGGGTTTGGATTCCCGAAAAACGAACCCGAGTTATCCTTGACCCGAGTTACCCCTCATAATTCGGGGCTCTGACCCCCTGACGCTGCGAGCGAGACCTCGAGGCCCTGCCGCGGCGGACGGGCTGCCCGGGGCCCCGGCATGGTGCCGGGGGGCGGGGCGGCGGCGCGCCACTCCGCCAGGCCGCCGAAGAACTCCACGAACTCCGCCCTGGGTCTCGGGAGCACATCTCGGGCCGGGCGAGAGGGGGGGATACCCACAGGGGGGGCTTGAGAATCATTTGGACGCCCGAAATGGGTACCGAAAGAATGGGTACAATGCCCAACAACAAATGTTGTCCCAAGCCAACAGCGGCCGCTGTTGGGCAGGCGACCTTCTGTCTCAAACGTACACAGGCCGCGGCGGCGTGGACAGCGAATCCTGTTCAGAATGAACAGGAACTGCTGCTGGGCATCGTACCCATTCTTTCGGTACCCATTTCGGGCGTCCAGAACAGGGGGGGCTTGAGAGTCAGCTCACGTGGCTGACTTTCCCGGCGCCTCCCCGCGCCGAGAGGCGCCCATGTATGGAGGAATAGGTCTTCTCGGCGGGGCCGAAACCAGCTGCATGCAGCAGATTTCGTAACCCCCCCTTTCCCGATCCCCTCTTTTCGTTCGGCCCGAACATCCTGGGAATGTGACGAAAATCCTGGAGGCCCCGCGCGGCAACCTGAGACCGAACTTGCGCCGGATCCTCGTCGAATTTACGTCGTGCCCACATCGGATTCACGTTGGATTCACGTCGGAACATCGCCGCGCGAACGTCGTCCCCTGTCTTAGGGGGCAGACGTGCGAACTAGATAATACAACTATTGCGCGCCGCACGAGGCCTTCGGATATTAGTCATACTGGGAGGTCTTCGTGAGAGCGCTTGAGGGCGACTTCGGCTGGCGTTGGGCAGATAGCGCGCAGCATCGACATCCGAAACATGCGCCGTCCATTATGAGGCGATCCCCCGGCGAGGGCCAGTCCTGTGCAAGCTCTCCCTCTGCAGAGTCTTCTTCGGTGCATACTACCCGAATCCCCAAGGCGGGGGGGGGTAACGTAAAAGAAGCAGGCCAGCGTCTTTGAAACGCCAACGGGAAGCCCAATTCAAGGAACCCTGAGGCCGGATGAGCCCAGACCAAGCCCAGGATCAAGCTCGAGTGATCTGGAGTAGGCGGGATTAAGCCGCACGAAGACGGGGGGGGCCGACTTGGGCCTGCTTTCGACCACGGATCATACCAGCGCCGATGCTGAATTCAACATCCGAGGAGCTGCATCCCAGCCTGGTGTACAGCTTCCCATCGGGCGCCACGCGGTACTGAGGCAGCCTCTTGCCGCCGGCGCGCCCCTCGGCGGCCTGGAAGCGAACCCGACTATCCGACGATGTGACTCTTTCAATCCAAGCGTGTTTTTTCGATTCGGGGATGGACAGACCCCCCTTTAGCAAAACGTGGTTTAGTGAAAACGACCTGAGGCCCAAACCTGGCGGGCGTAAGCCTGTAAAATGACAGCCACGGCGCCCTCTCGAGAACCGAAAACGGACAATTCACTAATCGACGTGTCACTGTTGGGGGTTCTGTCCAGCCCCGATCGATTACGGCTTCAGGGGCTCGCACCGGTCCCCAGGGTCATTAAACATTGATCAAGGGCAGAACGCTGGCCGTGTGGAGGGGGTAGGGGACCTCCTGGGCCGCGCATTGCAAAAACAGATCAGCGGATGTCAGGGAGCGGGAGCAGGAGCAGGAGAATGCACAAAAGGAGCACGGGGGAAACCACAATCGAATGACGATATCGGCTCGGATCGGAACATGCACCGGACCAGGCCGCATCCACACGGAATCGGAATCGAATCGAATCGGTCGCGGCAGGATGAACAACAACGCCGTGCAATGCATCCAGCCACAACGGATCCTCGGACAATCGAAATCGAATCGGATCGGGCCGGCTAGAATGAACATCGAATCGGGTCGATCGGATCGGGACCCTGGGGAGGACGGGGGAGGGGTGAAAGGATCACGGAGGAGCAAAGCAAAGCAGAACAAACACCCATCGAACTCTGAGTCTCATTGCTGACGGACGGAGAAGACGCATTCACCGAAGTGGCCTGTACAGCAACTTCCCACTCAGAGGAGGCCCATACAGTGGAGGGCAGTCCACGAGAAACCTTCTACAAGAAACCCAACCCTGAGACCCTAGGACGTCCATCGATTTTTGGTGTGGGAATGTCACGCTCTCCATCGCAAAACCATCGAAACCAAAGAAACCCAGGGCACCCTGGAGGCAAGCAGGGTGTTTCTTGGCATGGGCCTCCACTGCACAGCAACTTCCCACTCAGAGGGGGCCCATGAGGCGGGGGGCACCGAAGATGAGGCCGAGGAGGAGAGCACGAACAGGACGAGGAAGAGAAGGAGGGGTCAACTACGTGCCACACGATCCCCCCCTGCTTCCTTTTTCCTGGATGGCTGCTGCTGCATTGCCATGCACACGTGCTTGTATCCACCGACGCTGCGGCCAACCATTGTTCGCCCAGGCCGGGGCAGCTGCAAAGTAAAAGAGGACAGAGAAAGGAGGGATGAGGTGGAAGGAGATAAGGGAGGGAGAGGGGGGCGGGGAGGTTGTGTGTTTGTGCAAATGAAGGGGCCCTGGGACACACAAATAAATACACACAAACAACATATTCCCGATATTCTCTCATAGCTTCTCTGTTTTTGTCTTCATCCCCACTTCCCACATTTTCCATATTCTCCTGGAGATCGAAAATTAATTGTGCCTGTTTGTTTGTTTCCCCTAATGAGCAAAATATGTTCCTCCTCGGAGACAAGGACAAAGACGGGACCGAGGGAGGGAAACGGATAGGACGAGAAACCCGGAACTCCGGCGTCATGTTTGTCTCAAACTGTGGATCCTGGATGTCTGGACCCTTTCCCCATGGCTGATGTCGTGCTATCTGGGGCCGTTGGTTTTTTGAGATTCCAGATCCCCGTACACGCGCCCGTGGCCCGAAGAACGCACCAACACCCCGCTCGTCGATTTATGTTGTTGCTTCTCACTCCGAGAGGAGATGGCGCGAGAAGGAAAAAGCAAAGTGGGAGGAAGAGGAGCAGGAGGAGGAGGAGGACGAGAAGGAGGAGGAGCGGCTTATGGTGTTTGACCCCGGGTGGGCCTCGGCCCCGCAGAGCGCGTCGGCGCCGAGGGCGTCGAGGAGGCCGAGACTGGCGGTGGAGACGGCGGCCAGGAACTCGGGCGAGTGCGGGTCCGCCCCGCCAGGCAGCCGAACCTCAGAGCGTAGGACCAAGGCTTGAGGAGTCGGGCGTGTCCCCCTACAGGGGGATCTTCGACGAAAAAATTAAAATACTACACAAATGCCCCCCGAATCCTCCAAAAGGGTCAACAAATAGTACCCCGACCATTTCTGTATTATTTTTGAGCATTCCCCCTGTAGAGGGACAGGCACGACTTGAACCAAGGCAATGCTTCCCATCCAGCCATGCCCCACTTCCTCTCGTTTGGGGGGCAACAATCACATTGGGCGGTTTTCATACACCGTCGGCTTCCCAGGGCCGTCGCCGGGCCTCTGGGCCGTTGAACAACCTCTCGGGGCGACAACGTTTTTTGCCTGTCATATCACAACAAGTGCAACATCATGTCAACTCTGAATGGAATGATTACTAAAGCAACTACATGTCAACACAAGTGCGATATAATCGGCATATATTGGTCTTGGGATCCTCCTTTGGTCTCGGACTGAGTATGCCCAACTATTCGGGCACCCCTGGTCCAGTTCGCCCTCAGCGTTTCGGCGTGTGGTTGGCCATCATCTTCAGGGCCTGCCACAACCAACCGCACGGGGCATGCCGACGATGTCACGAACGACATCCCTGTTTCCGCCGTAGGGAAAACACCACGCGTACCTCTTGAATGCAAGATACACTGTGTCTGGCTGTTCTGGGACTCCTTCGTACACACCAAAATTGCCAGAAGATGTCCAGCAAAGCTCTTGGAACCTGCTGTTTTGGCCTTCGGAAAAGGGGGGAAACAACTGCCCCCTCTTTCGTGACACCGTCACGCCTGGCGGACTGGCCGCAGGTGCCCCCTTTTTCCTTGAATGTCTGAACCCCCCGCCCCCGTGACCAGAGCACTGACAAGAGCACAAGACGGCGGAGCCGACTTCACAGCATGCATGCCGGAATCTCTCTGCAACACGCGCAGGCGTGCCGGAATCTCTCTGACTGATGGGGAAAAAGGCTGCGCCGCGGAAATCGAGCTCCTGGTGGGTTTCGGCTGATCACCCGTTATTGGCCTGTCATATCACAACAAGTGCAACATCATGTCAACTCTGAATGGAAGGACTCTTAAAGCAACTACACGTCAACACAACTGCAATATAATATGCATTATCTTGGTCTTGGGATCCTCCTTTGGTCTCGGACTGAGTATGCCCAACTATTCGGTCACCCCTGGTCCAGTTCGCCCTCAGCGTTTCGGCGTGTGGTTGGCCATCCTCGTCAGGACCTGCCACAACCAACCACACGGGGCAGGCCGACGCTGTCACGAACGACATCCCTGTTTCCGCCGTAGAGAAGACACCACGCGTACCTCTTGAATGCAAGATACACTGTGTCTGGCTGTGTTCTGGGCCTCCTTCGTACACACCACAATTTCCAGAAGATGTCCAGCAAAGCTCTTGGAACCTGCTGTTTTGGCCTTCGGAAAAGGGAGGAAACAACTGAAAAGCCAATCCAAGGGAAGAGGTCCAGATCTCCGGGGGCCATATTTTGAAGAAAACGCTACATCAGAGTTCTGGGAGACCATACACACCAGTCTGAAGAATGGGGCAACAACAAGAAGTATAGGAGGGCATCGGCAGGGGACAAAAACACTCGATCTTTGAACTGAGAATGCGCCTGAAGTGGCTTGGAACATTGGGATTCACCAGTATCCGGCGTTAGCGGGACTGGGTTTGGTGGGGCCTGGTTTAGTTATGGTTACCAGGAGACGTCACCCCCCCATTCCACTGACTGGAACTGCCATTACGAAAAGAAAAACAGCTACAGCATACCTGAACTAGTGATTCCAATCCATATTTTGGGGCCTGGCGCCCAATCACTATCCTTAAGTCGGGCGTGTCCCCGTACAGGGGGATTTTGGACGGTAAATTTAAACTATTAAAACAATACTCCAAAATTGTCAAAAAAAGCTCAAAAAATAATCCCCCGACTATTTTTTGACTACTTTGGAATATTCCCCCTGTAGAAGGACAGGCCCGCCTTAACATTATCCTGCTCCCCACAACAGGGGTCCTGGCTATCCCCGACTAATCCTCTGTCAACGACCGACGTGTAATGATCCGCGGCCCACCAGCAACGTCGCATGCGCGGACTGATCCAGGTTATGCTTAGGTCGGGCCTGTCCCCCTACAGGGGGATTTTGGACGGAAACAAAATAATCAAAAAATGCTCAAAGCATGCTCAAAAATACGCAAAACAAATCTCCTGACGATTGTTTGACTATTTTTGTATATTCCCTCTGTAGAGGGACAGGCCCGACTTAAGGTTGTGCTCATATTCCTCGCCGACTTCAGAGTCGGCGCAAGACGTCTACACCCGCTGCGAAGAAGCAACGCAACCAGACTCACCGCCCTCATCGAAGATATTTTCGGGCACCATCAACGCCGCTGTCGTAGCGACGTGTTGCGATCAAGTGTGCGTCGGTGTCCTCGGAGGCAACAGGCCTTCTGTAGAGGAGGGGGGCCCTCCGCAGGCTTGTTGTCGCCTTCGGGCCCCTGCGGCACCCCGACTTAGACATCCGACGATGTGACTTTTTCCCATGCGCGGCCCCACGGGTCCAGACCCCCTCCCTGGGGCAAGCTCTTATCGCCTCGGATCCGTTTTCTGGATGGCCCCGGGGCCCGGTGACGGCCCCAGAGGCCGACATCGAGGAAAGACGCCCGGACTGAGACTCAGAGCCTCGGAATTCAGCAGGACTGCACCCAAACGGTGTTTTTCGTTTTCGTTTTGGTTTCCTTTTCCCTCATTTTGTCTTCAATCCGCCTTTAACGCAAAACGCCATCGAAACGAAAACCGCCCACGAAATCGCCAAAACACCGTCTAGGTCCCCCCCTGGAATGTAATTCTTGGGCCATGACCCCACTTTCTGGCGGCCGTTCGAGAAACGGTCCGGACGCCCCCGGCACACCCTCCGCAGGGCGCCGCCGCCGACGAACATCTCGGGAGCGGACGAACATCTCGGGAGCGGCCAAGAGGGGGGGGTCCAAGAGGGGGGGGTGCAAATCATGACCCGCGGCATGTGCGCGGCCCAGCGGGGGGGACGGGGACGTAATGAATCAAGAAGAGGCGCCCTGAGATCTGGGGAGATATCATGGCCCCCGCCATGATATCCCCCCCCCCTAGTCATCACCCCCCTCTTTTCCGCCCCCGAACATCCCGAGGCTGAGGCTGGCCGCCGGGAGCCGACGACAACGGTCGGGAGACCTCGCGCCTCCGCCCTCGAGCGGTGGGCGCCGACCCCACGGCGGCTCGGCGACTGCGCCGGAGGCGCCGGCCCAGAGCGGGGCGGCCGAGCACCGCTCTCCTTTTCGCCCGTGGCGCTGCGGGCGGGGGCGCAGCGCGCAGGTGCGCGGCGCGCGCGCGGGCGCCACGCTTGCGCGGGCGCAGCGGGGGGAAACCGGGGACGTCACGTCTGTTTCGTGCGCAGGCTCTGGCGTCCACGGTGGCCCGCAACGTGAGCGGGGGCCGCCCGCGGCAGCCGAAGCAAACGAGCAGCCAGGTTCCAAAGGACGTCGTTCGTCCTCCTTTCCCTCTTCCTCCTCCTCCTCCTCCTCCTCCTCCTCCCCTCCTCCTCCTCCACCTCCTCGTCCTGCTCCGCCTTCTTTTCCTCCTCCTCCTCCTCATCCTCCTTATCCGCCTCCCCAATATCCTTCTACTTGTCCTCGCCCTCCTCCTCCTCCTCCTCCTCCTGCTCTTCCTCCTCCCCTATATCCTTCTACTTGTCCTCCCCCTCCTCCTCCTCCTCCTCCTCCTCCTCCTCCTCCTCCTCCTCCTGCTCGCCCTCCTTTTCGTCCTCCTCCTTCTTCTCCTCCTCCTCGTCCCTGTCCCTCCCTCGCCGCCCAGGTCGCAAACCTCGCCTCCCACAAATCGCCAACTGGCATCCCCCCCCCCCTCGTCCCCCGTCCCGTCCCCCTTCCCGTCCTCCTCCTCCTCCTCCTCCTCCTCCTCCTCCTCCTCCTCCTCCTCCCCGCGCACTGTCTCAAGAGCCACCTGACGTACTCATGTTCCGAGCAGGCCTGACACCTCTGGTAAAGGATGGAGGAAGCTCCATCCGAGCAGTTGGGAAGCACATGTCTGCAGCAAACGCGTGAGAATATGAGGGTCAATCTTCTGCAGTCCCGACACATTTTAAATGCTCCCTGCATGCGAGGCCCCACCACCTCTTCTCATACTGTGCGTGATTTAGTCGTCGCCACGGGCAGTGTTGTGAGGACTTGGACTGGCTGCGCGGGTTCGTGCTGGATCTAGTTTCTACGTAGGAGGACACCTAAACATTAGATGCACCCTAGAAACACCTTACATATATACATACATACATACATACATACATACATACATACATACATACATACATGCATACATACATACATACATGCATACATACCATAACACAACACACCACAACACAACATAACATACCATACCATACCATACCATACCATCACATAGCATAGCATAGGATAGCATAACATAGCATAACATAACATCCATCCATACATGCATACATACATATATACATATATATATATATATGACATTTAACAATGCTTCCAATGCTGCATTAACTGATTCGCTTTGCGTTCTGAAACGTAGTCCATATCACGAACATGTTAGGTGTATTGTCCTTGATTTGCGTGGGACTGTTCAGGACATCGTGCATACTTGTTGGTATGCGATGTTATATGTGCTTCGACGTGATTGTTCTGGTCTTCCGTTATTGCTCCGTGAATCCCACCAGCCCTCTGGGCGTCGGTGGTTTAACGAGTTTCCTCTTCCACCCCTCCTTCTTCCCCTTCGGGGAGGGGTTTACCCCTCCCCCTACCCCCTCCCCACTGACCTGGACAAGGGGGGCCGCGGGTAGTTAGAGCGTCCAAAACGGCCTCGGCGAGGAAGCCAAAATCATTGATTTTACTATGCTTTGGGCCCCATTTTGGCCTTCTGAGGGGGGGGGGGGCTGAAATTTAGGACCCCCCCTTCTTTGATCGATTTCCTCCACGATGGCCGCAAGAGGCCCCCAGGATGCCCCAAGAGGCCGCAGGATGGCCCCAAGATGGCCCCAAGAGGCCCCCCAAGAGGCCCCCAGGAGGCCCCCAAGAGACCCCCAAGAGGCCCCAAGAGACCCCCCCAGAGGCACCCAAGGTGCTCCCAGAGGCCCCAAGATGGCCCCGAGAGGCCCCAAGAGGCCCCCAAGAGGCCCCAAAAAGGATTCCGAACGGCCCACAGAGGACCCCCCGAGGCACCCAAGACGCAGAAAAGCCCCTCAGGACGACCCTCTACTCGCCTGGGCGTCGTTTCTGGACGGGCTGGTGGGGATACGCGAAGCGTCTAGTATTGGTTGGTTCGTCGCATTGCCAATTGAATCATCGAACAATACGTCGGGTCATGCGGACCCAAAGAAACATGCGCGCGCCGTTTGTATGTCCAACTTCAGGTGCGGTTCGCACAAGCTCACCGCATGTACTATACAGTGCGCGGCGGATGGATCATGTTGTGCTCTCACAGTGGGAAAATCATCACGTTGGCCAGAATCGAAATACAAAGATACCGCGGGCGCCGATGATATTCCCAACATTACATAACGTGCGCTTGTACACATCGCCACCATTCGGTAGAACGCGCAACAAGCGCGCTGGCGCGTCACTGTCGAGACAAACCGTTCGATCTGTTCACTTGCGATGGAAAACTTGCCGCACTCGCGTCGACTGGGCGATCCGCGTCCGCATTCGCGCGACGTTCTGAATTGTCCATTATACAAAGCATACAACAGATACCATGCGCACGTCGAATTGCATCGGTCACCGTTGAGGTGTCGCTACTAGTTTCCAGGCCAACATGCCGACGTTTCTAGTGTGGACAGCGCAAGAGGGGTACTGCATCGTCCATCATGCCAAACATATCCCAAATACCATGGAAATCCCACAATTCATGCTTCACTTTTTTCCAGGCCAACATCCCGACTTTTCTGTTGTGGAACTTCCGGCAGCGCTCCCCAAGCGCGAGCAGACGCAGGCGCGCGTGGGGAATCCCACCAACCCTCTGGGCGTCGGTGGTTTAGGGAGTTTCCTCTTCCACCCCGCCTTCTTCCCCTTCGGGGAGGGGCTTACCCCTCCTCCTACCTCCTCCCCTGAACCTGGACGGGGGGTTCCGCGAGTCGCCGGAGCGTCCAAAACGGCCTCGGCGAGGAAGCCAAAATCATTAGTTTGACTACGGTTTTGGCCCCATGTTGGCCTCCTGAGGGGGGGCCCTAATTAATGCTCCCCTCTTGTTTGATCGATCTCCTCCAAGATGGCCCCAAGAAGCGCCCAGGAGGCCCCAAGAGGTCCCAAGATGGCCCCAAGATGGCCCCAAGAGGCCCCCAAGAGGCCCCCAGGAAGCCCCCAAGAGACCCCCTACGAGGCCCCAAGAGACCCCCCAGAGGCACCCAAGATGCTCCAAGAGGCCTCGGCGAGAATGCCAAATCATTGATTTCACTAAGGTTTTAGCCACATGTTGGCCTCTTGGGGGGGGGGCACTGATTAAGATGACTCCAAGAGCGCCTGGGAGAGCCCAAAATGACCTCCAAGATGGCTCAAGACATCCCAAGATGTATCAGAATGACTTCCTCTGTGTGCTGCCCACTTCCCTGATCGAGGCAATTCCTGTGGGCATCGTTTCTGGATGGGCTGGTGGGGATTCGCGAAGCGTCAACAATGTTGTTTTTCCACAATACGAAACATACACCAGAACCCATGTAAGCTTTGAACATCATATCTGCCACTGTTAAGCGCTAGCCCTAGCTTTGAGGTCAACATGGCGACTTTGCTATTGTTGACAATACATGCGTCCACACGCGCGCGCCGGGAACTCCGCCCTCTCAAAAACGCAAACATCCTCCATAAAGCATGCTAATATGGAAGTCTTATCGGTCACCTGTAGAGACCCGCTCTGGTTCCCAAGCTAGCATGACGACTTTTCTGTAATTGACACTACAGAACTACCCACGCGGGCGCGGGCGTTGGGAATTCTGTATTGTCCATGATACTTGGAAATCTACTCCGTCACCGTTAAGGATTGGCTTTCCCTTCCAGGCCAACATGCAAATCTTCTATAGTGGGCAATACAGAACTCCGAGACGGCCCAAAACGTGCGCCAGGGCGCCCAAGATGGTACCAAGGCGGCCCAAGAGGCTCCTATGAGGCCCCCAAGAGCGCTCCCCGAGCACCCAAAGAGGGGCCCAAGAGGCCAACATCTGCGATGTTCCATCAGTTGTCGATGGACTTTGGCACGCCCAGATCTCCCCTGGCCCCTGCTCGGAGCTCCGACGCTGTTCCACGACAACGCCCAAGCCTCACAACACAGCTCTTGCATACCCCACTCTCCGACCGGCGGCAGGGGGCGAAGCCCTTCTGGATATCGAGAGGGTGAGGGCGGCGCATGAGCAGAAGGGAAGACGAGGACGAGGATTTAGGAAGGGAAGCGACAGGCAACCACATGCGAACCCGACTCCCTGCAAGTCCGATGTCTAAAAAACAAGCTGGGATTCAGAACCTGTGCATATGCAACCAAGCGAAATCCAGCGTCGATTGAACCCGTGGGTCTCGATCGGGTGCGTAGGGCGTCCGATACAAAAGTGTCGATCGGACCCGTAAGGGTAGAGTTCACAAGTGGTCGCGGAGACGAAGCAGAAGGGTGGGGGGGATGAGGACGTGGGGGCTGCGATCTCGAAGCTGAATCGCGCAAGCACAGCTAAGGAGCGAACTGTAGCCGGGGGCAACTCCATCACCTACACCTGCGCATCTTATTCCGCAAACAACGGCATGCAAGCACAGCCTCTGCGAGAATGCTCGAGCAAAAACGGCCGCGGATATCTGAGCCCATATTTCGCCACCGACGCCTTCCTTAGGAGGACGAGGATGAGGAGGAGGAGGAGGAGGAGGAGGAGGAGGAGAAAGAGGAGGAGGAGGAGGAGGAGGAGGAGGAGGGAGGAGGAGGAGGAGGAGGAGGACGAGGAGGAGGAGGAGAAGAGGAGGAGGAGGAGGAGGAGGAGGAGGAGGAGGAGGAGGGAGGAGGAGGAGGAGGAGGAGGAGGAGGAGGAGGGAGGAGGGAGAGGGAGGACGAGAAGGAGGAGGGAGAGGGAGGAGGAGGAGGAGGAGGAGGAGGAGGAGGACGAGCCAATTCGCTAGAATTCGCGACGACGCCCGGGACGGGCTCTGGCCCCCCCCTCTCCCACAGACTTTTGGCCGCTCTTCGCCAATCCTAGGTGACGCCCGCGCGAATCGTGACGACACCGGCCCCTTCTTCTCCCCCTGACCTCCCCCGCGACGCGCGTCATCGCCAGTGGAGAGAAACACAAAAAACACGGACCCCCTGCCCCGTCCTCCTTCCCCCCATCCCCCGCATCCACTCCGCTGCCCCATCCTTCCCACCCTCTCCCTCCCTTAGGAAGCGCGACGAGCCGCAGCAGCACCCACGTCGTCTCCTGATTCTTGTCAGGGTGCCACCTCAGGAGCAGATGCCGTAAGTTGCGCTTGCGCCACTCGAGGTCCTGCTTGGGGGTGCGGAGAGGGCGAGGCGCAACGAGGGCCCGGAGGACAGTTACGGGGACTGGGGGGGGGGAAAGGGGGGAGAAGGAAGAGAAGATGAGGAAAAGGAAGGGGACGGCGGGGAGGGAGGAAAATGGAGGAGGAAAAAGAGGAGGAGGGAGAGGGAAGAGAGATTCGGTTGGACTCTGATTCGGAGCCGATTGGACTGCTACTGGATCGAAGTCTCTGGTAGCAGCTTGCATTCGTGCAGCCGCAAGCTCTTCTCAAGCAGTTGCCGTTGCCGATTACACGCCGCGCGGAATATTGAGCGATACTGTCGAATCAAGTAAAGCTACTGGATATGTTCAACTAGTCTATGCAGATCCCGCTGCTTTACTGCTCGGCACTACTGCTGTCTTGGCTGCCCAAAAGGAGAGCCGTATCAGGGCAGTGGGTTAAGAACGCCTTCGTCCTTGGATGGGAATAATTATATCAGTAATCTAGGCCGTGCTCGTCGACCAACTTGCTGAACATCGTGATGAGGTCGAATCCTGACGACCCACCGTGGGACTGCTGACGCCCTTCTTCGGGTAGCCCTCACCCTCGCGCGTCGGAGCTTGGGCCAGCCCATATCCCACAAGTTGGTGTCAGCCATGGTTATCCTCCCCTCCTCGGGTGCTACGTAGTCGAACTCATCAGAAATCTGGACATGGGAGGTGATGCCGTTAGCGATGGTGTCCATTTGGTTGACCCAATTGCCGTTGGTGGTGCTGCCCATCTGGTCGATGGTGTTGTCGCTGGTGATGGTGTCCGCCTTGTCGCTGGTGCCCATCTTGCCGCTGGTGATGATTGGTCGTTGTGCCCTGCGCGGTGGCGCCCAGCATGTACTCCAGGATGCCGGTGAAAGCCGTGCCCATTGTGATTCTGGTGATGGTGACCCTTTCCCGTTGGTGCCCATCTTGTTGCTGGTGATGATGTTGTGATTCGCAGGTGCCCGTGTTGGAGGTGGTGCCCGTCTTATCGCTGGTGATACACCTGATCTCGCCGGGCGCTTCGTTTGCCTCGAAAGTGTTTTGGGCGGGCTTCACGGTGGAATCTCGACCTCTACGGCCACGCCTTGGCGCGCCACTGAAGCCTGCACGCAGGAGGTCTTCCGCAACGAGGGAGAAGCTCATTGCACCCACGTTTTTGCTACCAGGTACAGGCGGGTTATTGCGCACAGGACGCGCGACAGGACACAAGACTCTTCCGACGGCAACGTGGCCTCCCAAACCACAGGACGCAAGGGTACCCTGCCCTTCGGCCGCAGAGGACACGACGCGCGATGCACAGGACACAAGAGCACCCTTGATTTCGCATGGCCGACCTACTAATGGAACCCGACTGTATTGCCTGGAACCTCAGGGCCTCAAGCCGCAAGGGGGCGCCATTGCGTCCGCCATTGGGTCTCTGGACGACGGCTCCGCCAGCGAGGCCTCAGCCACAGTGGCTCGAAGGGTGAAGGAGAGGCAGGAGCTGGAAGGAGTGGAACAGGCCGAGGAGGAGGAGGAGGGAAGGACAGGCGGAGGAGGAGGAGCAGGAAGAGGAAAAGGAGTAGGAGGAGGAGGAGGAGGAGGAGGAACACGGAGCTGATGCGCAAAAAATGCATTGCGCCGCCATGGGGAACTCACGCGGCGTGCCGAAAAAAAAAGTTACAGAACATACAAGCCGGCTGCGTCGCGCCGCGCTGCTCGCACACAGAGAACGCAGGGCCGAACGGAAACCCGACGAGGGGCCCGACTGAAGGAAACGAAGACGGCTAACATTGGAGGGCCCGAGGGACCGCGAGAAGCAGGCGGACAAGGACCACTACTGCACGTCGAAATCGCGATGCTCGCAACTGCCCGCTGTCCGTGGCCTCGCCAATTACCGGTGTTTGTCCTGGTGCTGCGGCAACACTGCCGAGCTCGAGGGCTCGATGCCGTACACGGTCACGCGTCGCAGTCGCCAATGTACTCCGCCATCAGCTGCAATAGACTCCCATCTGTTTCCATACATCTGCTGAGAGAGACTCCCACCAATATTGAAACGCGTTGCTCAAAGACCCCACCAGAATTGAAATACTCTGCGAGAGACTCCTCCAAATGTAATACCACTGCTGAGAGATACGACCAACGACTTCAATCACTTCTAAGAGATCCCCCCACATCCTGCACCAACTCCTCATCAGGCGTGAACTTTTTCCGCGGCCCAACTGACCCTCAAGGCCACGGGAGATCTCACAACCTAGAGACTCCAGCACCGCGCAAACAAAACGCCGTCGATGGGCGCGCCTGGTTGCCTGGGACAGCCAGCCTCACGGTTCAGTCCAGGCAGAGAGTTATTCTTCCATGCGCCCTGCTGCGCTGAGCCAGCGTTGACGACCCCGCCGAACCCCTTGAAAATGTTCTCGAGTCAGCACGGTTTGACGAAGTCTGGCGGGTGCCCCACCGCTGCCGTCGCCCACGTCTCGGGAGTAGTCTCGTTGACATGTCCGACCTCTTTCTCGGCCAGCGCCTCGACCATCCCTGCGGGCGCCACGGCCGTCGGCGGTTCCAACTCGCGCAGTTCCGTCTGGGTCGTTGCGGCATCGGCGCCCGCCCCTGCCTCGGCCGCCTTCGCCTCGCCCTTCAGGCGCTCGATGTTGCCTCGCATCGCTTGGGCACCCGCTGCGAAGGCCCGGCTCTCGTGTTGCATCGCTTTCGCGACTTTGGAGTTCGTCTCCGCCGGCGCCGCCTTCGCCCGCGCGCCCCGCGAGGCGCGGCTGCGCTGGGCGAGCCGCGTGACATGGGTCGCGGGCAGGAGGATGAGCTCGCGCAGACCGCCGTCCTCCGTCGCGAACTTCCGCCCCTCGTCGGCGCGACGGCGCCGCGCCCCCCTCCTCCGCGCAGGCTTCGCCCTGGCTGCCACCCCCTCCTCGCCTGCCGCTCCGAGAGCGACTCCCCCTCGCCCTTCTGCTTCGCGGTTGCCGGCGGGCTCGGGCGGCTGCCCACCGTTCAGACGAGCCCCCCTGGCGCCAGGATGCCTGCCACCCCCCCTTCCTCCCGCCCACTTCCATCTTCGCGGATGCGTCGGGGGTCGGCGCCAGCAGCGATCGGGCCAAGGAACGCGCGGAATGCGCTGCCCCGCGCACGAGGTGGCGCAGCAGGCAAAGGCGGTGCGATCAAGCTACTGCGCGGGGCGCAGGCCTGGCGCCGGTCTGGGGTCGACGACTGCAACTGGCGGGCCCGCCTCCGGCGGCGATAGAAAGGGCGCAAGTGGTGGCGGAATGACGAATGCGATGGGCACGACGCACCACGAGCCACGAACTTGGCGTAATGCGGGCCTGTGAACGCCCAGGGAAACGCAGTGTTATTGTGAACGCAGCGCCCTGCGTGCCATGCTCACGCAGGGTGTCGCACTGCTTCGATGCGATTATGAGGCGTGGTGACGCCTCGCTGCTTCGCCCACCACGTCCTCCACCCTGGCTCTGAGTATCGTGCGCTATAAGTGCTGCTCGCGACTTGAACGACTCTCCGCGACGCGCGCCATCCCCCATGGCGATGGTGCACGCGGAAGACGGAGGTGATCCTTCCCACGTTTCCTCGCCGTCGCACTACGCAGGCACAGGGTCCGCCGACGGCGCGGGGGGATTCCGCGCAGACGCCGCGAGTGCCGCCCAGAAGGGGCGCAGATCGAACGCCGGCAAGTAGCAATTCACGCCGGCATGCCTGAGGACCTCGCGCACGTCGCCACTCCGGGCCGCCGCAGCATCCTCGTCCTCGGGGCGCGACGTGATCATCTGCATGCCAAGTTGCGCCAACAGAGGGCGCGCACCAAGTATCATGTGGCTCGCTATTTGGCGTCAGATCTGATGGGCACGAGTACTCCGCTTATGAAACTCCCGTTTCACGTCGCCGAGAGAAGGCCGAGTCTGCCGTGCCTTCAGACGTTGGACGGTTGCCGGGAGCGAAAGGCACTGGCTGACAGTAGCGGTGGGCCTTCCGAGACGAGAGCGAATGCACCTTGGCCATCCGCGAACGCGGCTGCCCCGTCCATCGGCGAGCGGAATTTTTTCACCAGCGATGCGCAGATAATGCCTCTGACCAGCGAGATGCAAATCAGGAATGGAAATCCGCCCCTTCACTCTCAGCTGCGCGTTCGAGGTCCGGAAACCCTTGGCCATTGGCCACCCGCGGCTCAGGCCTGGGCCCAGACCTTCGGCTCGCTCGCGTAGCTGCCCGCAGCGTTGAACCAGGCGCCCAGATGCTTCAGCTCGTCTGACTGGCGCCCCGACCTCATCAGGTCAGTGATGACCTGGCGCGTGCGTTGGCGGGCTTGGGGCGCAAGGGCCACGTCCTGCTTCGCCTCGTTCTGGCCGCGCGCGCGCCGCCAGCGCCGCCCAGGCACGCGTCATCCCTTTCTGATGCCTTTACACTGGCCGCAGCGCAGACTAGGTCCTCCGGGAAGAGCAGCGCCTTGACCAGATCGCCAAGGAACGCGCCCATGCCCACGTCAATCGGCGCGAGCCAGCTACTTCGCCGTCGTTTCAGAGCAGCCCAAGCGCGGACAGCATGACGGTAGTTCTGCGCGAATATCTCTGACTCCGACGTGGCGCCCGTGAGCGCACCCCGCCGCTGCCACTCCGCCCTGCGATTCGCCCGTCAGCTTCGTCAAAGCTGACTTCGGGCATCTCGCGCCATGATCGGGCGATGTGAGTGGCGTGGCGAAAATCATCCTCTTCGATGTTTTCATCGTATTCTCGGCCAGTCGATCGCGCGCGCGACTCCCACTGCGAGTTCTGCCCACGCTTGACAGCATTGATCGCGGCGCAGCTCTCGCCAAGAACGCGGCCTGAAGGGGCGCCCCTCGACCGCTGCCCGCAAGCGCAGGCTCTCCACCGCGGGCGGGCGGCGCGGGGCAAGCGACGGCCAGCAAGTCCAGGCGCGAATCCAAACGACGGCGAATCCTGGATCGGGAGCTCCCCGGCGCGGCGCAGTTACGTGGTCAGCCTGGAGTGTCGGCGCGCCACATCGCCATATTTGCCCAGGCGCTGCATCTGGCCCCTGGCATAAGGGCCGGGGATCATCGGCCCCTCGCTCCAGGCCGCCTCGGGGCGGGCCACCGAGACCGCAGGCTACCTCCGACGCGCGCTCTGAGAGTGAGTCCAAGTCGGTCTGAGCAGCTGAGGGGCAGACCGCACCTGCGAAGAGCGGCCAAGATTTTACCTGCGGATAATGTTGGTTGCCGCTGCAAAGTCCTTCTGCCCTTTCTGCCGCGCGTCGGCCGTGAGTGACATCGTAGCTGTCGTGGCACGCGTGCCCGTCGATGACCTTCAGCTGCCGGCAGCGCTCCTGCGAAACCTCGGCGTTCCACGGTGCCGAGACGGACTGTCTCGGCAACCCGCCGCTACGGTGCGGCAGCTCCTAGAACTGCGCGCGCCCGCTCGGACGCCGGCGGCGAGAACGACGGGTTGATGCTGTAGCTCCATTTCTTGATGCCGGCGCCAATGCCCGCGAGGGCCCTCGAAAGCAGAGGGGCGGCCGCCATGTCGCGGACGCGCCGCGCGCGTGCGAACTCCCACTCAATGATCTGCTTCTTCTCTTCCGCGTACTTGCGCCCGTGAGACTTAATCGCCTCCGAAAATGCCTTGATCGCGAGGGCGAGCGTCGCCGCGCCCGACGCGGGGGAAACGTCCTCAGCGAAGCTCTGCGCCGTCACCTCCTGGAGCAGCTGCCCCCTCGCCTTGGACATCTCCTACTTCTCCTGGTCCACGCGCTCGGCCCGCTCGTCCCGCACCTCGGCCTGGGAGAAGTGGCGCAAGCCAGCGCGCCGAATCATGCTCATCAGCAGGGCCGCGTGGCCCGACGTCGCCGCACGGCTCTCCAGGATCTCGAACGAGTGGCGGCGACACTAAAGTTCAGCTTGCACGCGTGCCAATCAAACCTCGCGCCCTGCTCCCGCGAGGGTGGCCCGTGAGGACAATCGGCGGAACCATCTCCATGTTGATAACGACAGGGATGTGGCCGAGCACCGCAGGCATGGATCGGCCCCACCCGCGCCGGCCGCCGAGCTGACAAGCGGGCCCGCGCCAGCAGGGAAGTAAACGTAGTCGGTATGGCTGGCCCCACTGGAACCTTCGAACGTGTTGCCGCACCCGTAGAAGGTGTTGATGGCAAAGAGCCCGACCGCGTCATGCCACTCGCGCACCGCCGCTCCACAAGCTGTCCCTTTCTCCGCGCCGACGGGCCCGACCGCCTCCGAGTCAGTCGTCGCTTGCAACCCTGAGTTGAAGCCCATACTTATCACAGGCGTGTGCCACTGCGGGATCTTCAGGTACCCCGGCTTCGCTTATCGCAGCAACTGGTCACAGACGTTACGGTGCACCCGAAGGCTACCAACACGACAGGGCTTCGGGGGGGAAACATAGGACCATCATCGCGATCATCACACGCACACTGCTGAGGAGACACAAAGCCACCACGTCCACGGAGTCCAACAGGTGGAACAGCAAACCGTCGGATGTCTTCTTTGACAAACCAGGCTATGTTGATCATCGCTGCGGGTAGGCGGCACTGGCCGCGTGGTGGAGCTTACCCTGCCAAGCCCGGGCGCCGCTGCCAGGTTCACTCAAGCATTGCTGCGCGCCGCCGAGACCTCGTGCTAGGCGGTGGGCCGTCCTCAGCGCATGCGGGCTCCACGTGCCGATGAAGCTCCAGCGGTCGCCCAGCGGGAGGCACAGGGCGAACTGCAGCAGGAAGCAAGGGGCCCCCACTCGCCATCGCTCGGACGTCCATTCCCTGTGTTTTGTTTGGTTTCGTGCGTGTTTCTTCGCCAAATGATCAAGGATGCTCCTCGATGGTCCCCGCCGAAAGACAAGGGGCACACGTCCGAGCGATGCCAAGCCCAGCATGTGAAGAGCTGCAGGCGCGGGGCCGCCAGCGCAGGCCCGCGCCACGGCGCGCCGCCTGCCCCCCCCCCCCCCCCGACGGGGGCGGAACACGGGTCGCCAGCGCCCGCGGGCCGCGACTGCCCCCCATCGGGGCGGAGCGTTCCTCGCTGGGGCCGCCTGTGGAGGGCCTGGGATGCGTCGGCGGCTGCGGAGGAGGAGGAGGAGGAGGAGGAGGAGGAGGAGGAGGAGGACAGGGAGGAGGAGGAGGAGGACAGGGAGGAGGAGGAGGAGGAGGAGGAGGAGAGGGAGGAGGAGGAGACGGAGGAGGAGGGTGGAGGAGGAGGACCGGAGGAGGAGGAGGAGTGGAGTGAGGAAGGAACAGGCGGATAGTAAGGAGGAGGAGGAGGAGGAGGAGAGAGAGAAGAGGCGAGGGAGGAGGAGGAGGAGGAGCAGGGGCAAGCGCAGGAGAAAGGAGGGAGGACAAGGAACGGAAGGAAAAGGGTGGCAAGCGGATGATTACCCGCTGGGGTAAGAACGCTCGCTTGCCTGCAAAGTACTCGCCCATCCGCATCACTGCGCCGCAATAAAACATGTTAGCCAGCGTGGGCCTGACAAAGTTGTGGCAGTGTGTGTGTGTGTGGCTGTGCAGGCGATATGGTGTAAGATGTGTAGTGCAGTATAAGTGGCGCAGCACACGAGGCAGCCACAAGGTGGCCACAGGCTGCAAAGTGGCGACACCTCGACGGCCAGGGCCCGCCCAGTGAATCCAGGCGGCCACGAGGCGGTCTCGGGCGGCAACCTGGCGAACTCTCGCTGGACCCACCCTGCGTGCGAGGCGGCCACGAGGCGGCCGGCGGCAGCCTAGCGAAACCTCGCTGGGTCCTCCCAGCGCGCGAGGCGGCCATGCCTGCGGGCGGTCACGTGGCGGAACCTCGCCTGCCCCCTCAGCGCACAAGGCGGGCCCGAGGCGGCCACGGGCGGCAACGTGGGGAAACCTCGCCGCCCCCGCTCAATTCTGTAGTAAGACAAGTAGAAGCCCTAGGTACAAGCACTGTTCAGGGACGTATATGTGCAAACTCATATATATATATATATATAAGAGAGAGAGAGAGAGAGAGGGCCCTCCAGAACTCCGACGCCATTTTTGTAACAAGATCAGCAACTGGAGATCAACGAGGGCGCTGGTGTCCAACAATTACAGCATAAATGCCAATCGAGATCTCGGGGTATGTAAATAAGAAAACACGCTCCGCAACAATTCTATTACAGCCAGAATGAAGAGACCGGGGGACCACCACGCAACCGCACCTCCGGAACACACAGAGCCCCAAATCAACCGCGCGGTCGCCAAGACGCGCAATATGCTTTCTCGCATGGCTCCAAGAAGGCTACTACACGCCGTAGACGCCTCAACATTACACCTGAGAAAACCCCAATCAGTGGATGAATTGAAAATTGGTACTATGGATCTTGAGATCGATTGTGACATCGTTAGTGGAATCGATCGTGAGGACGATTGTAAGGTCGATTGTGAGACCGAGAGTGAAATCGATTCAATGAGATCGATGGTGAGATCGATCGCGAGATCGCTCATGCGATCTCTAGTGAGATCGCTTGTGAACTTGATAATGAGATCGATTGTGAGATCGATCGAGGAGTCGGAAATGAGATCGATGGTGAGACCGATCGATAAGAAGATAGACCAGGAACCCGGGAACCCGGGAACCTCGCCACCCTCCGAAATCGGCCCGGAACCCAAAACCGGGAACCCGGGAACCCGGAACCGGGAACCCGGGAACCCGGGAACCCAGCGTGCGACCAACATCGGCGGGGCACTTTCGCCAAATCCCTCAACATCCGCGAGGACCCCTTCAGTGCAAGCACTGATTGGGGGAACATCGAAGATAGGCTCACGATTTCACACTGAGAGTCTGAAGAGGCTAATAGCTTGGGCAAGGCACTGAATGGGCGCCTTCCCGCCTTTTCGTGTATCTTGGGGGAACATCGAAGATAGGCTCACGATTTCACACTGAGAGTCTGAAGAGGCTAATAGCTTGGGCAAGGCACTGAATGGGCGCCTTCCCGCCTTTTCGTGTATCTACAAACCCAAACAGCGCGAGAAGCCCCCCAGACTGGCCCAATACGGCCCAAGAGGCCCCCCCAAAGGACCTGGAGTCGGCCTAAGAGGGCCCCACGGCCGACGCGGCCGCGAAGACGGAAACACTACATCCAAAAGGGGTCCAAGAGAGGCCCAAAAGGAGAAGCCCGCAGGGACTTCGGGAGCCCTCCCCCTCAAAATGGCCCAAAGACCCCCAGCTCAGACAATGGTCCCCTGACAGCGTCTCACCACAACCTCCTGCCTTAGACTCCATGTCGTCGTCCTCCTCCCCCCTCTCCTGCCTCCGCCACTCCCACCTCTTCCTCCCTGCTGTCCTCTACGGCAGGCCCATGCCGCGACGACTTCGGCATTGGGCCCCGACTCCGAGCGTGGAACCTTCACATCGGCCGATTTTGAGCCAGTGGTGGCGCTCAACTGAAGGGGCCCTGGGACACACAAATAAATAAGCACAAATCAAAGGATTCCCTGTATTTTCATGTATTTTCTGGGTTTCTGTGTTCCCCCCACTGCCCATATTTTTTAGATTTCTGGGGAATCGACGATTCATTGTGTCTGTGTTTTGTCTCCTCCTGATCAACGCTGAACGCCCGCAACGGGGCCACCGCCGCGCGGACACAACGCAGACCGGCCGCAATCAAAACCACCCCTCGTGCTCCACCTCCTCCTCCTCCTGCTCCTCCTCCTCCTCCTCATCCTCCTCCTCC
>CAUYUJ010001495.1:97564-100580 GCA_963575745.1 Prorocentrum cordatum | reverse complement strand
ACTGCCACTACCTGGGACGGGTTCCACCCTAGGCATTTCAGTATGTTGAGTAACGAACAGGCAGAGATTGTCTGCGATTTTATTGGCCTGCTGGAAAAGATTGGACATATGCCAACCCAGCTCCAAGGCATCGTATCGACTCTGATGATGAAGTTGAAACAGCATGATGCCCCAGCCAGCCAGCCCTCTTTCAGGTCCATTGGCATGCTTCCAGCTTTGTACAGAGTCTGGGCTAGGCTCAGGAGGTCAGCGGCCAGAGAGTGGGAGGCACACCACCGCAGGCCGTACCTTGCTCATCAGGCTGGTCACTCCATAGTGGAATTAGTATACAAACAATCCTTGGAATGCGAGTTCAACAGCTCTGACAAATATCAACAATATAGTGCCCAAGTTCTCTACGATTTATCTAACTACTACGAACATGTTGATCGGCCTTGTCTTGCTTATCGTGCTGTTGAATCAGGTTTTCCGTGTTGTTTATTGCGTATCATACTATCTCAATATGCCAGTGAACGCATAGTTGCACTACAAGATTGTGCAGTCAGTGTAGGCAAGCCTTGGAGGGGCATAGCCGCAGGATGCAGTTGGGCCACCTATCTTGTGCAAATGTATGTGCTCGCCCCGCTCGACGTGTGGACGCAGGCGCATTGTCATATCAGGCTCGCGATGTTTATAGATGATATGCTGCTCCAGTGCCACGGCCGCAGTTACAGCCTCATCGTCAGCCAGCTCAATATTGCTGCCAGGTCCATGGCAGACTGCATCATCAATGAGTTTAAGTGCCAGATCGCCAGCAAGAAAAGTCAGGTCCCGGCGTCCCAGCAAGCCCTTCAGGATCAACTCAGGACGGCCCTCGGGCCTCTGGCGGGCCCGAACGCGGATAGGTCTGGATCTAACCTGGGTTGTGAAACTGGGGCTGGACGGCCCCAACGACGTTGGAGAAAGCAGCGTAAGATTTCGGAGCGTCTTGATAAGATGCGTAAAAGACTCAACAGGGTTCGCATGCTCAAGAGAGCAGGGGGTAACACTCATAAGTTGTATAGGACTGGCCTCGAGGCGGCCACCACGTTCGGAGTCGAGGTGACTGGCATCAATGGCACGCAGTTGGAATCAGCTAGGTCGCAGTTTTTGGCTGCTGCGGGACCCCGTTGCCCGACGCGCAGCCGCAGTTTGGCTCTGCTCATCCTCAAGGACCCCTTGTGGAAAGCTGCCCTGGGCCCCGCCATTATGTGGCATCGCCTTGTTTGGGACGCCGCCACCCGCCCCCACCTCGCCGTGACCAGCCTCCAGCAGTTACGTGTTTGGGCTGAGGCCATCCTCCCGAGAGTTGCTAAATCATGGGGCTCCTCCAGGGGCCCCCTCAGCGCTGCGGTGCTTTCGCTTAAAAGGATCGGTTGGAAATTCCAGGGACCATTTACTTTTGTGACCTCCTCAGGCATTGAGTACCCTCTCCCAGGACATTCCCCCGCCCTCCTCCAAAAGCTCATGGAGTTCGACTGGCACGGCCAGCTCGCTTCCAAGGCGGCCGAGAAGATCGGCCACCCGAACGCCCAGTTTGATGTGGTTGCTGCCCGTGCTGCTCTGTCATCGCCAGACCTCCTTGGCCACCAGAAGGGAACCCTCCTCGCCTTCCTCACCCAGAGTATATGGACTATGGACAGAGCCAAGGCAGCAGGATATGAAGTCGAGACTGGCTGCGAGCGCGGCCACCATGCGGACAACCTCGGCCACCGCATACTTTACTGCCCGAAGACAGAGAATCTCAGAACCACTCACTTCTCGGCAGCGGAGCTTCAGAATTTAAGAGAGCCTCCTCCCCAGACCCTGCCCCAGTATCTCGGTTTCCAGCTGGTTCCCGAGTATCGTGGAGAGAATCCTCCTGGTTCGGGCCTGGAGTCTGGGGAGTTTTGGTGTGCTCAGGAGGGGATCACCCCGCAGGAGGCTTTCAGCGAAGGGGAGGTGTATATAGATGGTAGTTGCACGAATCACGGTCACTATGTTTTCAACGCCGCAGGTTTCGCGGTGGTCTGTATGCGTAACGGTGAAGCTTTTGTCCATTTCAGTGGCCGAGTCGGCCAGATGTTTTTACAAACCTCGGGTGCCGCGGAGCATTTGGCCGCTGTTGCGGCCAGTATTCTTTCTAGGGATGTGGAAGTCATTTACTCTGATTATAAAGGAGTTTTGTCTCTGCACCAAGGGTCTGAGTACCCTCGGCACAACGTGCGGGCTGGGTGTAAGGTCTTGGCTGGCAGGAGCCAGTTCCCCCTCGGCCAGCGCCTGCGCAAGGTCAAGGCCCACCAAGACTTGCAGGCCCTCTCAGAAGGCAGTGAAGAGAGAAGGTTGGCCGAAGGTAATAGTACTGCTGACCGCATTGCCAAAGCAGCCGTTTTTAAAGGAATGCAGCCCAGTGAAGCAGAGAAAAGTGATTTCACTGACAGTCGGAAGTTTATCGTGCGATATTTGAAGTATGTTGCGCAGGCTCTGGGAGAGTGGCCCGCGATCGCCCCCCACCGCAACAAAGCTTTGGCCGCCCCAGAGAAGAGTTTTTCTCCCCCCACGGGTGCCGCCTCTGCCCTTTCGTCGTGGACGCCGCCGTCGTCGGTCGAGCCTCCCCCCCCCTCCGCCTCCGCCTGTGCCCCAAGAGGAGCCCAGAGAGCCTTTCAGGTACCACACATGGGCTCTCATTCACCAGTATCACAGGTGCATCCTGTGTAGAGTGCAGACCAAGTCTTTCAAACAGCGGGGAGTCTTACAGGCCCAGCATTGCCCAGGCCACTGTAAGCAGCTCTCCGATCTTGTGCCTGATAATAAAGGCCACGATTTGTTTTACTACGAGCACCTTGATCACCCGACGAGTATCTTGGTTTGCCATACGTGTGGATCCTTCTCTGAAGGGTTGGGTCGAGGGCTCGCTAGTGCGTGCAGCACAAGAGTGAGCCACCAAGGAGCGGCCACTCAGCTAGCCCGCGTCCAGGAGGGTCGAGATCCCAAGGGCACAAAGTCGTCCCCGATCGTT
>CAUYUJ010001495.1:65064-95064 GCA_963575745.1 Prorocentrum cordatum | reverse complement strand
CCAAACTGCAACCGGGCATCCTGTTCGCGTTGACACTGGGCAGGCGATCGAACAGCTCTGGCGGAGCCGGGAGCCGAGAAAGCGGAACGCCAGAGCTGTCCCACCCCGGGACACCCCCCCGATCCGTGCAGGATGCCGAGCTGCCACCGTGGGGGGCACGCGCGGGCGCGGCGGAGCACGTGTGACCACCGGCACCGCCGACCACCGGCGGGCGGCTGTGCTCAGCGGGCGCGATCGTGCACTTCGGAACGGCACGCAGCAACCCGCCGGAATTGGTGTGGGGCGTGCTGCCGGGCGTCGTGCCTGTGCGTGAGTGAAGGGCCGTGCGCTGCGGTCGGAACAACCGAAGGAGAAGGGAAACTCGATGCGTGGATGACGCACGGCCCGTGAAGCTGGTGGGTAAGGGTGTGGCGAGACCTTGGACTGGTAGATTGCTTCCCTACTGTTCTTGAGGAGGCCTTCCCTGGGTTACCTGGTCTTGTTGCCTTCCTGCTTTTGGAATGGTTTCCGCGGCGTGCTTGGTCTTTCTTCCTCGTTGTGAAGAGATGCCACGCAATACCAAGCGATGCCAAGCAACGCCAGGCAACACCCAGCAATGCCAAGCAATGCCAAGCAGTGCCAAGCAATGCCAAGCAACGCCGAGCAATGCCAAGCACTGTCAAGCAATGCCACGCACAGAGAAGAAATGGCAATCAACGCCAAACAAACTCAAGCAATGTCAACCAAGGCCAAGCAACGCCAAGCAACGCCAAATAAAGTCAAACAAATCCAAACAATGCCAAACAACGCCAACCAAGGCAAACCAGTGACAAGCACCGCAACTCAATGCCAAGCAAACCAATGCAACGCAATGCAAAACAATGCAACGCAATGCAATGCAATGCAATGGCGCTCAGAAAGCGTTCCCCCAACTGGGGTCGTGCCAGGTTCACGCTCAAGCCGTTGCAAGTCTGCCTGGGGGTCAAAAGCCGACCCCATGGACCTCTCCCGGGTGTGTTCCAGCCATAATTCTGAGACGGATCCGGCCGTGGTGGCGAGGAGGCCCAAAAGCGAACGTGACTACCTACCAGACCACCCCAACCCAACCCGAAGACCCGAATTTCGGGTTGGGGGGGGTAAGGGTTCCATACGTGTTTTTTCGATGTTCCGCGACCCCCCCCCCACTGGAAATGGAGGGCAAATCTGAGCCTTCGGGTTGGGTTGGGGTGGTCTGGTGGGTGGTGAGAACGACGAGGCCCTTCAATCCTGGAACCTCGAGCCTCGACTTTCGATCCTCGAGCCTCCCCGAGATCCGACGCTGCGATACAAATTGCAACCTCGCGACCAAAAAAACGACCAGAGCCCCCAAACCCATCGCTCTGCAACAATTCTCGAGCCAGATCGATCCGTGATGGTCCGGGGGCCCGAAACTTGGCGCCAGCGCCTGGTGTTAGGTCGGGCGTGTGTGCTCCTACAGGGTGCTTGTGGACGAACGATGAAAGTACAGTCAAACATATTACAAATATACTCTGACATACTTAAACGATCGCCCCCATACAATGTTCCAAGCTATTTTTGGATATTCCTCCTGGAGAGGGACATGCCCGACTTAGGCCTGGTGTGAAAAAGCTGCAGCGCCCCGATCTCAGGGCTCCTGCTCGCCAGAGGCCTGGTGCCCTCCCTGGAGCCAGTGGCGGCACGCGGCGTCTCGCCGCGACGCCGCCAGCGCCGCCGCGGCGCCGGCAGCTCTCGACTGGCGCCGCGCGGCCGCAGCCCACGCCGGGAGGGCGGCGCGAGCCGCCTCCGGAGATGGCGAGGACGACCAGGACGGCGAGTAGGACCAGGGCGGCGAATGAGGAGGAGGAGGAGGAAGAGGAGGAGGAGGAGGAGGAGGAGGAGGAGGAGGAGCCAGCACCGCACCAAGCAGCCCACCTACTCCCTCGGCGGTGGGTGAGGCCACTGAGGGGGGAGGGCGAGGAGGAGGAGGGCAGAGGAGGAATTAGGATGAGGAGGAGGAGGAGGAGGAGGAGGAGGAGGAGGAGGAGGGGGAGGGGGGCTTCGCTACTCCGCTGATCGGCCATACTGTCCCTCCTCACGCAGCTCCGACGGTTTAGGGTCAACCAGAAAACCCTGGCCCACAGCAAGGGCACGCTCGCTAAAGGTACCTCAAGCATACAGGCCAGCCTACACAGGCCAGCCTTTGCGACATTTATGCGACGCATGTACAGGCATCTTGGGCAACAAGGGTTCGTGCTAAACCCGACAAGGACGTCGCAACAAACACGAGGGTTCGGGGTAAACCCAAGAAGCCCTCGGCTGCAACCGAAGGACTGCCACATACAGCTTTCTCTTTCTCTGATTAGATGCCTGCCCATCTCGGCAGCTCAGGAGACTCTCTCCTCGTATTCATGACATTCTCTCACTCCACTCACGCTCTTGCTCAGCCTAATACACACAGCAGCAACGCCACGCCCACATGCCAGCCTCCAGGCCAACCTGCAGTGCTCTAATCTGCCGCACTTCAGTTTGTGTGCACCCTTGCCTATTGCAGCATGCCGTGAGGGGGCGATGGGTTGCGGGGGGCACACTCTAAGACGACAGGCGTACGCCAATTCTTGTCAGCTCCAGCGACACTCTTTTGCAGCACAGCTTGCCACACCAGCTCTTGGCAACGATCAGCATCGATACTTTGTCTGGCATTTGTTATACGATGGGGACTCGTGAGATCTTTGCCCACGCGGGAAGAACCTCAGCGCAACTGCTGACTACAGCAGCACCCTCTGCCAGACCTTGTAAGCAGCATGCTGCCAGCAGACGACAGACCAGCCAATGGCGCCAGCCTGCAAATGGAGGATGGGGGGAGATCTTAGCTAATGATGAGGACGGCGGAGGTGGTGGAGTGCATTCACATACGGTCTAGGGTCAACCCAAACCCTGGGCAGCAACCCTAGAACTGCACAGTCACGGCAGCGCTCTCTGCACTCTTCTTCTTTTTACCTTTGCACTGATTGCAGCATGTACCCGATGAACTTTGGCGCTCACAGTATTCCAGGGATTACTCATGTTCTGGGCTTAACGACTAAGGAACATGCTGCTTTACCTGGCGGGCGCCAACTATTATACCTCGGCTTTTCACTGTCTCTCCTTACCGCCTTGGCTGCGGCGCCCGCCAGGTAACCTTTTGCGCCGAGTCGTTTACACACTATTGTTCTACAGCACTTTAACAACGCCACATGCGCAAGCGCACGGTCTGGAAACCCGAAGGGGAGGAGGAGGAGGAGGAGGAGGAGGAGGAGGAGGAGGAGGAGGGAGGAGAGGAGGAGGAGGAGGAGGAAGAGAAGTAGGTGGAGGAGCGGGAGGAGATGAGGGGAGCAGGAGGAGCAGCAGAAGCAGGAGGAGCAGGAGCAGGAGGAGCAGGAGCAGGAGGAGGAGGTGGAGGAGGAGGTGGAGGAGGAGGAGGAGGACCAGGAGGAGGAGAAGGAGGTGGAGGAGGAGGAGGAGGAGAAGGCCGGGGGCAAGAGTAGCTTCCTCCTCCCCTCCTCGCCGCCTCGAGCTGGCGGGCCGCCAGGCCCGCGCGGGCCAGCGCCCGACACTGGCGCCTGCCGGTGCGCCACTCCGCGAGGGCCCAGAGCGCCTTGGGGAGCAGCCGCTGGCGCAGAGACCTGCGCCACACCTGGGGCACCTCTGCAGGGGTACGCCACCTGCCCCTCCTCCTCCTCCTCCTGCTCCTCCTCCTCCTCCTCCTCCTCCTCTTCTTCTTCTTCCTCCTCCTCATCCTTCTCCTCCTCCTCCTCCTCCTCCTCCTCCTCCTCCTCCTCTCTCCTCCTCCTCCTCCTCTCCTCCTCCTCCTCCTCCTCCTCCTCCTCCTCCTCCTCCTCCTCCTCCTCCTCCTCCTCCTCCTCCCACTTATCCACTACTTCCACCTCGCCCCGCTATCTTCGTGTGCACATCCACGTCCATGCCCACTTCTTGTTTTTTCTCCACCTCCGGGTCCCCCCTCCCTCACCTCGATCTCCACCGCCATTTCCTCACTCTGGCTGTGGTTCGCCTGAGCGTCGTCTCGTGCTGGGTGACTCAGCTCGGGTGTGTCACCGCCCAGGGGTCCGCCCCCTACCGATGGGTTCTTGGTGGCGGTGGTCCAGGTTCCCACACACCCGGAGCTCCAATTCGTTCGATGCGCGACCCCTGGGGCTGTTTTTCAATTCTGAGCAGTTTTTTGACGGCCCAGGGCCGGTTGAGGACCCCCAGATGCCGAAACGGCCAAACAACGGCCGCTCCAATTTTGTCGGAGCCTCAGATCTCTGGACCCCCCGAGCTTATGGAACAACTCGAGGATCGACTCCACCAGAGCCCAAAGATCGGCCCCGAAAACGTGTACCTGGACTCGGGGACGCACTGACCAGGGTCAATGCAAAAACCCAGGGCTCTGCAAGATCCTGCGCCTTAGCCCGGGTCCGTGCACCCCTGGCTCTGCAGGATCCTGCAAGATCCAGCGCTCTGACTGATCCCCGTGTTGTGGGAACCAAAAGGTACCGGTACCACCACTCCCCAGACCTCTCCTGGGGTGCGTTCTGACCAGGATTTTGAAGTGAATCCAGCGGTGGCGACGAGGACCTCCCAGGAGGCCCAAGAAGGGGGAAACGGGCGAAGGGTAGCGGTATGGGTACCTTTTGATCCTCCGACCCCTGGCTCTACAGGATCCTGCAAAACCCAGCGCTCTGACTGACCCCCATTTGCACTGACCCTCGTCTCTCGAAGAGAGGATCGACTAAATAATTGATCTACTCCAGGATATTGACTTGTTCGCCGAATCAACGAAAAATATGTAGACTGATCCGCATGTCTGCGAGCATTCTGCGCACTCGCTTCGTAAACCCGACGCGGAAATCAGCATTGGGGTACTTCAATTCTGTAGGAGGAGGAGGGCGGAGGAGGAGGAGGAGGAGGAGGAGGAGGAGGAGGAGGACGATTGAGCCCCACCAGGAGGCTGCTCTGAGGGGCCCCGGCCTCCGCCTCCAGGTGCCGCCGGCAGCTCCGCCGCAGCGCGAGCGCGCGCAGCGCGCGCAGCACGGCGCCCACCAGGCGGCGCGCGCACGACCTGCCGACCTGCGCGCCGCGCCGCGCCAGGCTGCCCTCGGGGGAGGTCGGACGCTTCCTGACGACCTCGCCGGTTCCCAGACATGGTCGCGTCGTTTTTTTTGTTTGTCCCAACCTTCCTGTGGTGCTGGGTCCTGTTTTTGAAGAGGCAGCGCCCCGCGTCCCACCTTCCTTCCTCCTCCTCCCCCCTCCTCCTCCCCCTCCTCCCTCCTTCCCCTCATTGGCTCTGCTCTCTGCACACCCCTCACACGCTTCGTAGCCTCATAGGGAGCTCCACCGAAGGTCCCAGTGGCACAGCCCGCATGCGGTTCTCCCACCCAGGGCAGCGTTTCGTGGCCCCATAGGGAGCTCCACCGAAGGTCCCAGTGGCACCCCCCGAATGCGGTCCCCCCACCCAAGGCAACGCTTCGTGGCCCCATAGGGAGCTCCACCGAAGGTCCCAGTGGCAGCCCCCGCATGCGGTTCCCCCACCCAGGGCAGCGTTTCGTGGCCCCATAGGGAGCTCCACCGAAGGTCCCAGTGGCACAGCCCGCATGCGGTTTCCCCGCTCACGGCAGCGTTTCGTAGCCCCATAGGGAGCTCCACCGAAGGTCCCAGTGGCACAGCCCGCATGCGGTTCCCCCCACCCAGGGCAGCGTTCCGTGGCCCCATAGGGAGCTCCACCGAAGGTCCCAGTGGCACAGCCCGCATGCGGTTCCCCCAGCCAGGGCAGCGCTTTCGTGGCCCCATAGGGAGCTCCACCGAAGTCCCAGTGGCACAGCCGCATGCGGTTCCCCCCCAGCCAGGGCAGCGCTTCGTGGCCCCATAGGGAGCTCCACGAAGGTCCCAGTGGCACAGCCCGCATGCGGTTCCTCCACCAGGGCAGCTTTCGTAGGCCCCATAGGGAGCTCCACCGAAGGTCCCAGTGGCACAGCCCGCATGCGGTTCCCCCACCCAGGGCAGCGCTTCGTGGCCCCATAGGGAGCTCCACCGAAGGTCCCAGTGGCACAGCCCGCATGCGGTTCCCCCAGCCAGGGCAGCGCTTCGTGGCCCCATAGGGAGCTCCACCGAAGGACCCAGTGGCACAGCCCGCATGCGATTCCCCCACACAAGGCAACGTTTCGTAGCCCCATAGGGAGCTCCACCGAAGGTCCCAGTGGCACAGCCCCCGCATGCGGTTCCCACTTCCAGGGCAGCTTTTCGTGGCCCCATAGGGAGCTCCACCGAAGGTCCCAGTGGCACAGCCCCCGCATGCGGTTCCCACTCCCAGGGCAGCTTTTCGTGGCCCCATAGGGAGCTCCACCGAAGGTCCCAGTGGCACAGCCCGCATGCGGTTCCCACTCCCAGGGCAGCGCTTCGTGGCCCCATAGGGAGCTCCACCGAAGGTCCCAGTGGCACAGCCTGCATGCGGTTCCCCCGCCCAGGGCAGCGCTTCGTGGCCCCATAGGGAGCTCCACCGAAGGTCCCAGTGGCGCAGTTCGCATGCGTCCTTTCCACCCAGTACAGCGTTCCGTGGCCCCATCCGGGGCTCCCCCGAATGCGATACCCACAACTGCATATGGTCGGGTCCTTCGCCAGGCTAATAAAGAACAACAACAAAACAAGCGAGAGAGAGAGAGAGAGAGAGAGGAGGAGGAAGCGGGAGGAGGAGGAGGAGGAGGAGGAGGAGGAGGAGGAGGAGGAGGAGGAGGAGGAGAGGATGTTCTGGGAAAACAAGAACCCCATTCAGGATGTGGGGAACAACAACAAAAAAACGAGAAAGAGAGAGAGAGAGAGAGATAGAGACAAAAAAACACGACGGGAGGTTTGGGGCACTTTTGGCCCTGTTCGGCCTCTGGGGGCCCTCGCCGGGGCGGGGCCCCCAGAGGCCGTCCGCAGACGACTCGGGGATGAACAACTGGTCGCGGGGAAGGGGTCGGGACTTCTGGGGACCGCGTACCGTCGGGGCGTTGACCTAAGGAACCCTGAATACGGCAGGTTCGTGTCGTGCCGACCCCGGCGTTGGTTTTTGACACCGCAGGGATCGTTCAACCTTGAACGATCGGCCGCTGCCGCAACGTCCGATCGTTCAACATCGATCGATTCTGGGTCGCCGGCGGCGTTCAACCTTGAACGTCCGCGCTGGGGTCGCCGCTGGTCGACACGACGCAAACCTACCGTAAGGAACGGGGCCCCTTTTTCCAATAAGTTCAACCTCGATTTCCCATGGAAAACCTCCGGAAGACCCGAGGTAAACTTTGAAACAAACCAGGAGCACCGAGCCCCTCCCCAACGAAAAGGGTTCCTTCTTCAGGGCCCCGACTGCACTGAAAAAGTCAGGACGTCGCCTGTTTGGGAAGACACACACACACCTGCTGACAGCAGGCCACCCTCACTCCGGAGCAGTGCCAGAAGAGGGCGGACCCTCTCGGTGGAAGACGGAGCGGCCGTGGAAGTCGAACGCAGCATGCGCAGCAGAGGCACTGGCAAGCCCAAGCCGGCACGCTGCAACGCGTACCCGACCGGGACGCGGCCGGCCGGCGGTTTCCAAGAAGGTCTTCTGGCCTCGGGGTGCTTCCCAGCAGCTGCCCCTCGCCGAGGGCGCTCCAGGGGCTGCCCTGGGCGGCGCCGAGGGGCCGCCGCAGGCCGGAGCTGTGTGCCCCGAGAGCCAAAGACTCGGAGGATGCGAAGCCCCATGTCTGCGACGGGTGTGGGTTTGCAGCCAACGGGATGTCCTCGATCTTGGCCCCCGCGGCCTGCTCTTGGAGCCAGGTGCCCTTCAAAAGCGGCTCGGGGGCGAAGAACAGTCAACCCGTATAATAAGGACGCGCGATGAGGATGCAAGTGCCTTGGGGAAGCGGTAGGGACCTCTTGGAGGCGACGACGAGAAGATGCATTTTCTCATGGCTTCTCGCTTGGAGGCTGGTGGAGGAATCGAGACCCGGGGGGTTCTTAAAAACACATCTTCGTCGCAATCCTGCCCCCTCGTCGGCCTCCGATGGGAAATGCTGGCTCGCCAGCCGTCGCCCATCGTCTGTCGTCCGCCGTCGACGTCGTCATCGTCGTCGTCGTCCGTCGTCGTCCGTCGTCCGTCGTCCGTCGTCCGTCGTCCGCCGTCGACGTCGTCATCGTCGTCGTCGGCCGCCGTCGTCGTACGTCGTCCGTCGTCCGTCGTCGTCCGTCGTCGTCGTCGTCCGTCGTCGTCGTCGTCGTCCGTCGTCGTGGTTCATCGTCCGTCGTCCGTCGTCGTCATCGTCCATCGTCGTCGTCGTCGTCGTCGTCCGTCGTCCGTCGTCGTCGTCGGGACGGCACACGTTTCGCCCGCAGTTGCCTTCTCACTTCTGTGCGCAGCCAACCTCTCCAAGGCAGTCCACAGCCCACGCGCCCCGCGCAGCTTGCGCAGAGCCTCCGACAAGGCAAGGATGGCCCTCTTCGCTGCCGCATGCTGCTGCCACCGCCACAGCGCGCCGAAGGCCAACGGTTGCAACAGTAAAGGGCGCGACCGGATCAAGAACGCCCGTGCCCCGCACAGGCGCGCGGCAGCGGCCCGCCAACCGCGCCAAGCCCGGCGGGCCAGCAGCCGTCGAGACAGCCTGTGCTGGTGCCGAGCAGCACGCTGCACGCGCGTCACCCAGGCGGAAAGGCAGCGCTCGCACCCGTCCTGCAGCTGCCTTCTCCGTCGGCGCGACCACGTCATCCACTGGCACAGCGCGCTCGCCAGCCACGAGCGCTGGCGCTGCGAAGCTCTGCTTCGGATCCTGGGGAGGGCAAGAGGACCTCCGTGCGGCTACTGCTCCAGACCTCTCTCGGCGACTCTGGAGGATGTGGTTTGTAAAGGGTGCGGATGGCATCCCACACCCTGGGGGGCGGGCGGGGACCTCGACAGAACTCTCCGCTGCGCCCCGAGGAGGCCCGGCGAGGGCAACGTGCTGGCCCCCCAAGCCCAAACGACACAGATCGCAAACCACAGCCCAGCGTAACTACACACAAACACACAGACACACAGACACAGACACACACACACACAGACAACACACACACAGACACACGAACACACAAGCCACACAAACACCACACACAGACACACACAGACACACACAAACACAGACAGACACACAGACGCACACACACACAGACACACACACACACAGAGACACACACAGACCCACACACAGACACACAGACAGACACACACACAGACACACACACAGACACACACACAGACACACATAAACACACATAGACACACATAGACACACACAGACAAACACAGACACACACACACACAAAGACACAGGCAGACACACAGACACGCACGCACACACAGACACAGACACACAGACATACACACGCAGAAACACACAGACACACACACACATGCAGACACACACACACACACACGCACCACACACAGACACACACAGACACACACACAGACACACACACAGACACACACACACACATACACACATGCAGACACACACACACACACGCACAAACTGACACACACACACACAAACACACAAACACACACTGGAACACACAAACACACAGACACACACACACGCACACTGACACACACACACACACACACCCAGACACACACACGCACACAGACACACACACACAGACACACACACACACAGACACCCACAGGCACATATACAGTCACACAAGCAGACACATACCCACACACACACAGACACAAACAGGAGCACACACGGACACACACAGACACACCCTGACACACACACACACACACACACACCGAGACAGACAGACAGACAGACACATACAGACACACACACAGACACACACAGACACACACACACAGACACACATAAACACACATAGACACACACAGACACACACACAGACAAACATAGACACACACAAAGACACAGACAGACACACATACACAAACACACACAGACACCCACAGGCACACATACAGACACAAACAGACACACACACTGACTCGCACACACAGACAAGCACACATACAGACGCACACGTACACATATACAGACACATACAGACAAAAAACACAGACACACACAGACACACACACACACACAAACACACAAACACACATTGATACACACAGTCATACACAGACACACACACATATACACACAGACACACACACAGGCACACACAGACACACATGGACACAGATACACACAGACACGCACACAGACACACACACACAGACACACACACACTGACACAGACAGACACACACAGACACACGAACACAGACACACACACACACAGACCAACATTCACGGACACACACATATACACACAGACACACGCAGACACACATTCACAAACACACGTTCACAGACATACACACACAAACCATAACTCACACGGACACACACAGATACAGACACACACAGACACATACACACAGACACACACGACACACACAGACACACAGACACACACCGACACACACACACACACGCACACATACAGACACACATACAGACACACACACACTGACACATACACACAGACAAACACATACAAAGACACACTGACATACACAGACACATAAACTGACACACAGACACACACAGAGACACATACAGCCACACACCGACACACACACAGGAACACACACAGCCACACACACACAGACACACGGACACAGGCACACACGCACGCACGCACGCACGCACGCAGCACGCTCGCTCGCTCGCGTGCGCGCGCGCACGCACGCACGCACGCACGCACACACCCACACACCCAAACCCACACCCACACACCTTGTAGAGTCATCGGCTCTCCTGCTGTGCCTTTTGGCAAGGGCCTCAGGGCGACTCCGAGGTGGACTTGGCCGTGGCGACGAGGGCCTCCCCTGGGAGGCCCAAAGCGGACAGACGAGGGATGGGAGCTCCGGGTATCGGACTACAGGGCAATTTTTATTATATGGGATTTCTAAGAATATAGGATTTTCGATATATGATCAATTTATGAAAAAATGTATGCATGAACTCATCGTTGTTTCTAATACTAAATTCCTGTATTTTAATACATGATCCGCACGCGGAGCATGTATTAAAAACGGCCCTGTACGGTCGGGAGAACGTCTGCCTCGCATGCCACGGCGGCGGCCCCAGCGACACGTATACGAATGCCCTACGACCGCGGGGCGGGAGCCTGGGAGAGGCGCGGACCTCTGACGCCTCGGGACTGGGGCACCTCCTCCTCATCCCCCTCCTCCTCCTCCTCCTCCTCCTCCTTCCCTCCTCCTCGTCCTCCTTCTCCTCCTCCTCCTCCTCCTCCTCCTCCTCGTCCTCCTCCTCCTCGTCATCAGCGCCGAAGCGTGGTTGGTCGGAACCGGCGGAGGGACACGGCCACCAAAACAGAAGAAGACACAACGGTAGAAGCATCAACTTTCGAAGGTCGACGCGGATCCCTTGGATCTTCGCTGGACACCCCCCTCCCTGGCGCGCGGAGCGCGCCAGGGGCGGCGCCGGAGGTTCCAACGCAGATCCAACAAATCCGCGGGGACCTCCGAACATTTCTATTTATACCGTTGTCTTCGTTAGCGTGTCGCTCCGCCGATTCTGGCCCTCTACGCTTCGGCGCGACACGGTATCCACGCCCCAGTCCCCAGCGTTGAAGGGTCTGAGCCTTTTGTCTCCGATGACCACAAGGCCCCGCCCGTACGCAGACATCTGGCGCTCCCATTTCTTCGATGCGTATGGACCACATCCCTAGGGCCGGTGTTTCGTCCCGAGTCGCTCTCTGACAGTAGCCGTCCGCGAAAAGCTGTTCGGAACCTCGGATCTCTGGGTCTTTCTGACTACCTACCAGACCACACCAACCCAACCCGAAGACCCGAATTTCGGGTTGGGGGGGGGTATGGGCTCCATCTGTGTTTTTTCGGTGTTCCCAGACCCCCCCACACTGGAAATTGACTACCTACCAGACCACCCCAACCCAACCCGAAGACTCGAATTTCGGGTTGGGGGGGGTAAGGGTTCCACATGTGTTTTTTCGATGTTTCCCGACCCCCCCACCACTGGAAATGGAGGGCACACTGTGAGGCCTTCGGGTTGGCTTGGGGTGGTCTGGTGGGTGGTGACTTTCGGCCCCGAGGTCCACGCCCTCGCTGCCTGCCCCGAGCGCCAGGCCCGCAGCGCCGCGGCCGCCAGCGCCCCCGCCGCCCTCGCCTCGCGGGCGGAGCTCGGGAGCGGCCAAGAGGGGGGTGTCCGAGAGGGGGGGTGCAAACCATGGCCGGCGGCACGTGCGCGGCCCAGCGGGGGGGCCGGGGACGCAGTGGAAGAAGAAGAGGCGCCTTGAAATCTGGGGAAGTATCATGGCCCACGCCATGAGATCCACCCCCCCCCAGCCATCACCCCCTCTTTGCCGCCCCCGAGAAGCGCACGTTCGTATCCGCGGCCTCGCGGGCCGGGGCCCTGTGCCGCGACCCCGCGGACACGGGGCGCTCCCGCGTGGATGCCCCGCGCGGAGGGCGTCCGTGCGACCGCGTATCCGCTGGATTGCGCCCTGGAGTCCAGACCGCGAGGGCGCGGGTGCGGATGCGTTCGCCGCTCCAACGGGGCGGCACTCCTCCTCCCCCTCCGTGAGGAGGAGGAGGAGGAGGAGGAGGAGGAGGAGGAGGAGGGGGAGGAGGAGGGGGAGAAAGAGGGGGAGGAGGAGCAGGAGGAGGAGGAGGACCAGTGTAAACCCCAGAGTCACCAAAGATGTTGGAGTAAACCCTCTCTCCAAGCTCCCTCTTCGCAGGCCCCTAGAACGGTTCATTCCCATAGGCCCAAAGAGGGAACTGCCTCGTTGGAAGACAACCGTTTGAAGACCCTGAAGCATGCCAAAACATTGCTCTCGGCTTTCCAACGCCGCGGATTAACCTGATTGTGGCGTCTTGACGATCCGGATTCGTGCCAGAAAGCCATTCCTGGGATATCAACGCCGCAAGTAAACGTAACTGTTGCACCCTCATAATCCTGAATCCTTCCAACACACGTTTTCTGGTACGTTGCTCACGGGAACCCGTGAAACTCTTGCAAATGTATAAAACGAATGTGCGCGGCGCTCAGGCGAGAGCCACATTTGGAAAAAGAACCGCCCTCACTCCGTGAAACTGAAACTCTTGTAAATCATGAGAACGAATGTGCGCGGCGCTCAGGCGAGAGCCACATTTTGAAAACGGCCCGCCCTCAATCCATGAAGCTCTTGCAAGTTGTTAAAATGAATGTGCGCGGCGCTAAGGCGAGAGTCATACTTGTGAAAACGACCCGCCCTCCATCTCTGAAGCTGCTGCTTTGTTTTCAGCTTCAGGGTCATCAGTGATGAGGGAGTCTCAGGCGAAACGCCGGGTCTGCCCTCAACACTGGTCTCGGGGTGCGACAGGGAAAAGACACTTAAAGGAAAAGGAAAGAAGGAGGATGAGGAGGAGAAGGAGGAGAAGGAGGAGGAGGAGCAGCAGGAGGAGGAGCAGGAGGAGGAGGAGGACGATGAGAACTAGGAGGACGAGGAGGACAAGGAGAACGAGGAGGACGAGGATGAGGATGAGGATAAGGATGAGGACGACGAGGAGGAGGAGGAGGAGGAGGAGAAGGAGGAGGGGGAGGGCGAGGAGGAGGAGGAGGAGTAGGAGGAGGAGGACGAGGAGGAGGACGAGGAGCAGGACGAGAAGGAGGAGGAGGAGGACGAGGAGGAGGAGGAGCAGAAGCGGGATGATGATGATGATGATGATGATGATGATGATGATGATGATGATGATGATGATGATGATGATAATGATGATGCTGATGATGATGATGCTGTTGATGATGATGGTGGTGGTGGTGATGGTGATGGTGGTGATGGTGATGAGGATGAGGATGATGATGATGATGATGATGAGGAGGAGAGGAGGAGGAGGAGGAGGAGAGGAGGAGGAGGAGGAGGAGCTGTAAGTAGTAGGACGAGGAGGAGGAGGAGGAGGAGGAGAAGGAGGAGGAGGAGGAGGAGGAGGAGGAGGGGGAGAAGGAGGAGGAGGAGAAGCAAGAAGAGGAGGAGGAGGAGAAGTAGGAGGAGGAGGAGGAGGAGGAGGGGAGGAGGAGGCGGAGGAAGAAGGAAGAGGAGGAGGAGGAGGAGGAGCAGGAGCAGGAGCAGGAGAAGGTGCAGGAAGCGGAGAAGGAGCTGCGAGGAGGATCGCCCTCGCCGCGCCCCCGAGGCGGCGCTCCGCCGCCGCGGCCCCGCACCCGCGCGCGAGCGCGGCGAGCGCCCGCCGCTGCAGCGCGGCGTGCGCGCGGCTGCTGGGCTCGCCGCCGCCCCGAGTGGCCGCGGCGGGCTCCGCGGCGGCGGCTGCCGCGAGCAGCTGGCCGCGGAGCGAGGCGGCCTCTGCACCGTGGCGCGCCTCGTCGGAGAAGCCCTCCTTCTCCTCCTCCTCCGCCTCCGCCTCCTCCTCCTCCCTCCTCCCCTCCTCCTCCTCCTCCTAGCTCTCACTCCTCCCTCTCCTCCTTCTCCTCCTCCTCCTCCTCCTCCTCCTCCGCCTCCTCCTCCTCCTCCTCCTAGCTTCTCCCCCTCCTCCTCGTCCTGCGCCTCCTCCTCCTAATTCCTCCTCTTCCCGCCTCCTGGTCGCGCTCAGATCGACAGGTCGCGCGCTGTCCACCTGGTGGACGCAGTGTTTCGTGTGCCGTGGCGCGCCTCGTCGGAGAAGCTCAGAGATCCGAGAGAGAGAACGACGACGACGACGACGACGACGACGACGACGACGACGACGACGACGACGACGACGACGGCAACCTGCGCGCCGCGGCGCGCCTCGACGGAGGAGAAGCCTGGACCCAAGTCGCATCGCGCGCCGCGATGCGCTGCGCGCGAGCATCTTCGCGCCCTCGCGCCCGCGCCGCCACCTTGGAGACGGGCAACCGCTCTGGCCCAGACCGCGGCGCGCAGGGCAGGATCGTCTTCGCGCCCCCCGCGGGTGACTCGGGGGGGAAAAAAAAGCCGGGACCGTCAGAAGACGGCCCTGAGGACGAAACACCGGCCCCGAGAGCCTGGTTGTCTTTGGATCCAGGCAGGTTTACTTGCATGGCGTTCGCCTCCCCCCCCCACCCCACCCCACCCTCGCCCCTCTTCGATCGAAGACGAGCGTGCAAGTGCCTCTCGACTCGCGTGGCTTCCGAACGTCAAGCTGTTTTCGGCTTGCTTCAGGCTCCGGCCCCGCCCCCCGTCCATGCGAGTGAACTTGCCCGAGTCACAAGAAAAACAAGCTCCAAGGAAGTGGCACAGACCGCCGGGGTTCCACGCATCAGCAAACATTGGAGCGCCGGGGCCGACCTTTCGGCTCTGGCGGAGTCGATTCTCGAGCTGCTCCAGAAGCTCGGGGGGCCCAGAGACCCGAGGCTCCGCCCAGAATCGGAGCGGCCGTTGTGTGGCCGCTCCTGCGTCTGGGGGCCCTCCACCGGCCCTGGGCCGTCGGAAGACGGCCCCGGATGGAAAACACGGCCCCCGGGGAGTGGTCCAGAGCTCCCTGGGGGTTCGAGCCTCGAGCAAATTGGAGCGCTGGATCTGTGGGAGCACGAAGATAGCGAAGCGAGGTGGAAGTAGTGGATACGTGGGAGGAGGAGGAGGAGGAGGAGGAGGAGGAGGAGGAGGAGGAGGAGGGGGTTGGAGCATCGAACAAATTGGAGCGCCGGATCCGTGGGCACACGGGCCACCGCCACCAGGAACCCATCGGCAGGGGGCGGACCCCAGGGCGGTGACACACCCGAGCTGAGTCACCCACGCACGGGACGACGCTCAGATGAAGGCGGAGCAGATGGAGGTGGAGGTCGAGGTGAGAGAGGAGGGGACGCGGAGGTGGAGAAAACAAGAAGTGGGCATGGACGTGGATGTGCACACGAAGATAGCGGGGCGAGGTGGAAGTAGTGGATACGTGGAAGGAGGAGGAGGAGGAGGAGGAGGAGGGAGGAGGAGGAGGAGGAGGAGGAGGAGGAGGATGGGGTTCGAGCATCGAACAAATCGGAGCGCCGGCTCTGTGGGAACATGGGCCACCGCCCTCGGCAGGGGCACGGCTCCTGGCGTGGCGCACCCGAGCGGTGTCACCCGGCACCGGACGGCGCTCCGGCGAGCCCCGCCGCCCAAGGGGTCGGGTCGGGCTGCGGAGGCTCCGCCTCGTCCTCGTCCTCGTCCTCCTCCTCCTCGTCTTCCTCCTCCTCCTCCTCCCTCCCTCCCTCCCTCCACCCCTCCCCTCCCCTCCCCTCCCCTCCCTCCCCTCCCCTCCTCCCCTCCCCTCCCCCCTCCCTCCCTCCCTCCCTCCCTCCTCCTTCCTCTCCTCCTCCTCCCCTCCTCCTCCTCCTCCTCCTCCTCCTCCTCCTCCCCCTCCTCCTCCTCCGCCCAAGGGGTCGGACATGCGGCGTCCTGCTCTTTTCAGTGCGCGGCCCCCAGAAAGCCCGACCCTGTCCCCGGGACCGGCTTTGCATCCCGAGTCGCTTTTTGACAGCCCCGAGGCCCAGCGAGGGCCCCCAGAGGCCGAACATGGCCAAAAGACGCCCGTCGTGTTTTCTGTCATAAAGAACAAGCAACAGACAAAACAAAACAGCAAAAACAAATACGACGCGATCCTCTGGGTCCCCCCTGCCGAGGGGCTCTCGGTGGCGGTGGTCCGCGTTGCTGCTCCGAGGGCCTCCGCGTCGGCGGCCGCGAGCTCGCGGGCGCCCAGCGCCCGCGCCCGCGCCTCCGCCTGCCGCAGCTGCGCCGCGGCCGCGGCCGCGGCGGCCCGCTCCTCCTCGCGGGCAGTCGAAATACGTGGGCGACGAGGAAGAAGGGGGTACTGTGGGACCTAGGCCAGAAGCACATCCCTCAAGTATATGAGATCCCCCGTCGGCCAGAGACCACAGAACATCCAAGGGTACCCTCCCCAGGAGGCACACGAGCCTCCAACAAACACGAAGAACATCAGGGCATTCCCCTCGAACCGACCTCGATCTGGTACCTCAGTCCGACTGTACTACACGAGAGAGCACACAGTCAACCCGTATCACCAGGAGGCGGGGTAAGGATGCAAGCGCCCTGGAGGCGCAAGTGACACGGACGTGTTTCGAACGAGGTTGGCCAGCGCAGGTGGCCAAGGGTGGGCCGAAGGGGCAAAGCTGGCACCCTTGGGAAGGTTGCCCATCCTTATTGCGCGGGCTTCACTGTGCAGTCGAAACGCTGCCGTAAGGACCCCAACGCAAGGAGCGAGGCCCTTTTTTCTCCATAAGTGAAACTTCGATTTCCCATAGAGGAAACCCAAGGAACACCCAACACAACCTGTAAATCAATTAAAGAACACTGAGCCTCTCCCCAACGGGAAGGATTCCTTCTTCAGCGGCCCGACTGTACAGCCAACAATGTGACCAAGAAAACTATCATTTTAGAAAGCCGGACCAACTTCCAGGACATTTCTTAAGAGAAGCCTGGCCCGAGTTATGTGGTCAACGCTGGAGGGGCGAGCGTGAACAAGAATCTGGGTCAGCTTTCTGGCAAGTGTGTTGAGAAGCGCTGGCCCCGACTTTAGGCGGAGGGAGCCTTAACCATATGCTCGGCTGTAGATGCCTCACGCCGAGGCTTACGCGGGCGATCAGCGCGGCACGCCGCCACATCGGAAGCGAGGGCGCCTTGCGCGCGACCTTGCGCGGGCAGCGTGCGCGCGAATGTCCGCGCGCAGTCGGCCCCAATGTTCTTCCGTCGTCCCTGTGGATGCTGCTTTGGCAGAACACGGAGGTGCACAATAGCATGCGACATCCTGGTGGTATTGCAGTAAAGATGCGTCGGGGGTTCGGATTCTTTGCGAGCGCGCACTTCCTCATCATCCTCCGCTGCACAATCGTCATCATCGTCGCCAGCGTCGTCACCTCATCCCTGCGGAGACGCCATTTGCTGGAGGAGGTGATTGGGCGCGAATGAATGGGGGGGCGGTGAATGGAGGGGGAAGACAGATGTCCTCTTCGGCCCTGAAGGCCCCCTTCTGAGCCCGCAAGGGCTCTTTTCAGGGGCCCTGAAGGGCCCTTTTTGGGCAGCCCTCGCTGCCCTCGCATTTATCGCCCCCTCATTGTGCGCCCTCCAAATTTGATAGAAAGGAAATGGAATTTCCAAGAACACTCCGGAGCCTTCCAGAACGACCCCAAACATCCAAATACATCCTCGAGCTTCGACCCTGAAACCTCGATCCTCATGAGGAATCGGTTGCCCTCCTATACCCCCCTTCTGGAAAAATAATGCAACTTTTGCAGGTCGTGTCGGAAATCGTCCGGGGGACTTCCCCAGAGGTAGGTCTTTCATCCTGGGCCCGTTTCTGAGTCCCTGGACCCGAACACGGCCCCTGGATGCCGAAAAACGACGAACAATCCAAGGCGGCAAACACCACCAGATCGACGACGAAAGTTGCCTTACTTTTCCAGGGTAGTGTGGGCACATTCCTCGAAGTACGCCCCCACCGTATGGTGGACACCTGGCCAAGTTTTCATCAGCGCGCACGACTTGTTAACACCATCTGTCCGCACCAGAGCCCACGATGCACAGGCGGGGGCACGCAACGAGAGTGACACGAGCTACGGCCCGCCAAAGGTACCAATTAGAAACAGGCAACCGCCGTAACGGGCTGGTGACGCGGCGGGGCGAGGGGGAGGAGGAGGAGACCCAATGCGAAATTTCGGCCAGCGCCCGCGTGCTTCAAGACGGCGAGAGGGCGGGGACCGCCCGCTGGAGGGGGGGAGGGGGGCAAGGGGGGGAGAGAGGGGGGCACGGGGCGGGGGAGGGGGAGGAGGAGGAGATGGAGGAGGAGGAGGAGGAGGAGGAGGAGGAGGAGGAGGAGGAGGAGGAGGAGGAGGAGAGGAGGAGGAGGACACCCAATGCGAAATTTTGGCCAGCCCCGCGCGCTGCAGGTCTGCAAGAGGAGGGCGGGGACCGCTCGCGGGAGGGGGGGGGGGGTAAGGCAAATCCGCCCGCGGCGGGCGTGAGCCCCGTGCACAGCACGGCCTTCGGGCACACGTGCAGGCGCGCAGCGTGCTGAAATTTCGACGCCGCACCCCGCCGCGGCGGAGAAGGGCGCGAGGGGCGCGGGGGGGGTGGAGGGATCGCTTCCTACTCCTCCTACTCCTCACCCTCCACCTCCTCACCTCCTCCTCCTCCTCCCTCATCCTCCTCCTCCTCCTCCTCCTTCTCCTCCTCTCCTCCTCCGCCACCTCCACCTCCTGGTTCCTCCTCCTCCTTCCTTCTCCTCCTCCTCCTCCTCCTCATATTTCCTCCTCATTTACCCCTCCTCCTCCTCCTCCTCCTCCTCCCTCCTCCTTCTCCTCTCCTCCTCCTCCTCCTCCTCCTCCTCCTCATTTTCCTCCTCCTCCTCCTCCTCCTCCTCCTCCTCCTTCTCCTCATTATCCTCCTCCTCATCTTCCTCCTCCTGCAGCGCGGGCGGGGACCGCCCACTGGAGAGGGGGGGGGGCAGCAGGGCAGGGCCGCCGCGGCGCGGCGTGGGCCCGCGCAGCATGGGGCTCAGCGCACGAGCAGCGAGCCTCGGGTCGAGAGGCGTGCGCGTCGGTCGGAAGAGGATTGCAACAAAAAAACAACCGAAGGATTGCAAAAATACCTTGGGTTTTTTGCAATCCTTCGTTTTTTGCAATCCTTCGAAGGGTTTGTTGCAATCCTTTGCAATCCTTCGGTTTTGTTTGCAATCCTCGGTTTTTTGCAATCCTTCGGTTTTTTGCAATCCTTCGTTCATGCATGAAGTAGGAAGACTGCTGAAGTAGTTTTTGCGTCCAGGCCCTCCCAGGGCACAACAGCGAGCACACACACAGCAGAAGCAGATCTCTCGTGGAGCAGGAGGGCGCTTGGAGCGGGTGGGGATCTTGGGCTCCAGAAGTGTCTGCCTTCGACGACCGACGGGTACGCAGCTCTCCGCCGCTGCGGATCAAAGAAGTGGCTCCTCACAAAAGAGCACTCCTGCCGACAACCGCGGACATCTCGCCCGTCATATTGCATTGCGAAGCTGGCCGGAACGAAGAGAAGGGAGGAGCGAGGAGGAGGGAGAGTCGCTGCGGATAAAAGCTTGATAAGGGGGCTGGGGGGGGGAGGATCACTGGGCCGAGCGCGGCCGCTCCCTCGCGCGTCGCCAGCCCATCCAGAAGCGATGCCCAGGCGAGCTGCTGGGAGAAAGGGCGTGACATAGCCCCTGCAGCTGCGTATAAGAGCGAGAGGGCGAGGGGGGGGAATCGTCGGCAGCCTGCGAGGCTCGAAAGCAGACTGGATGAAGCCCGCCGCGGGTGCCGATGGATGCGTCTTTCACGTCAGATGCTTCGCGCTTCCCGCTCCTATCACCCTTAGCCCCTAATCGCTTCCTGTGTCCTCACTCTCGCCGTTCTCAGTCCTTCCATCCTTCTTCCTCCTTGCTCCCCCTTCCTCATTGGCACGGCGAGCCAGCCGCAGGCGCCGGTGGTTCGTCAGAGCAGCGTGGTTGGGTCGCGGGCGGGTGGCGGGGAGGCCCGCTGGGCAGCGTACTAGGTCGGGCAAGTCCTTCTGCAGGCGGATTTTGGAAGGAACATATACAATAGCCGAACCAGATTCAAACACAGTGAAACATCAACCTCGGATGCTGTTTCTGGACCGTTTCTGGCGATTCCTCCTGTAGAGGGACATGCCCGACTTAAGCGTAGTCTTAAGTCGGGCCTGTCCCCCTACAGGGGGATTTTCGACGGGGATTTTCGACGAAAACTAAAGAATACCCCGCAAATAATCAAGAAACAATTCAAACATAGTCTGGGGATCATTTGTTTTAGATATGTTTTTGACCTCTTTGGGGCATTTTGGCAATGTTTCTTATTCGTTGTCGAGAATCCCCCTGTAGGGGGGACATGCCCGACTCAAGCGTAGTGGTGACCCCCCCCCGCTGGCTCTGTTGGGCGCCCGAATTATCCGGGGTAACTCGGGTCCGGGGTAACTCGGGTTTGGATTCCCGAAAAAACGAACCCGAGTTAGCCCTGACCCGAGTTACCCCTGATGATTTTGGGGCTCTGGACGCCCGAATTATCCGGGGTAACTCGGGTCCGGGGTAAATCGGGTTTGGATTCCCGAAAAACGAACCCGAGTTAGCCCTGACCCGAGTTACCCCTGATGATTTTGGGGCTCTGGACGCCCGAGTTATCCGGGGTAACTCGGGGCCGGGGTAACTCGGGTTCGGATTCCCGAAAAACGAACCCGAGTTATCCCTGACCCGAGTTACCCCTGATGATTCGGGGCTCTGATTATTTGTTGTCGAAAATCCCCCTGTAGGGGGACATGCCCGACTCAAGCGTAGTGGTGCCCCCCCCGGCGCTGCAGGTCGCCATTCGCGGGCTGCCAGGTGCCAGGTGTCGGCCGAGGGCCGCGCTTGCTTTGCTGTTGCTGCTGCTGCTGCTGCTGCTGCTTCTCGTCTTCTCCTCGTCGTCCCCTTCTGCTTTCTTCCTTTCTCCCAAGCCACAGGGCGCCCTCTCCGAGCTGGTAAAAAGTGACTCCCCCCGCTGGCTCTGCCCGATCCTCCGCGAGCCGCCGCAGCCGCGCGGCCTCCTCGCGCGCTGAGGCGTCGGGCCGCGGCGCGCCCGGCGCGGCCCGCAGGGCGTCGGCGAGGCCCTGCGGGCGCGCGGGGGGTGGCTGCTCGCGGGGGCTCTCTGGGGCCGGCGGGCTCCCTCCCCCCGGAGGGGATTGACTACCTACCAGGCCACCCCAACCCAACCCGAAGACCCGAATTTCGGGTTGGGGGGGGTAAGGGTTCCACACGTGTTTTTTCGATGTTTCCCGACCGCCCCCACTAGAAATCGAGGGTAAATCTGAGCCTTCGGGTTGGGTTGGGGTGGTTTGGTGGGTGGTGAGGGATGGGCCCCAGGGCGGAGCAGAGCCCGTCGTCGTCGTCGTCGTCGTCGTCGTCGTCGTCGTCGTCGTCGTCGTCGTCGTCGTCGTCGTCGTCGTCGTCGTCGTCGTCGTCGTCCGCCTCCCCCCCGATTGGGACGGGCCCCAGGGATGGGATGGGATTGGGATGGGATGGGATCGAATCGCGAAGTCGGATCGGGTCGGAGGCGGGCGTGATCGCCAGCGAGTCGTCCAGAAGCGACTCGAGATCGGATCTCGCCGCGCCCGACGCAGGCTGGCCTCGATCGGTGCCAAGGAGCCGGCATGAAGCGAGCCGGATCGGCATCGCGGCCCTGGACGGCGACGCGAATCGCAGCGAATCGGATCGTGGGCGGCCCTGCCTCAGGGCCCCGCTGGCCCCTCCCCCCCCCCGCCCACGCCGCCCCCCATACCCAGATGGGATGGGGGGCGACGACGACAGCGACGGCGACGACGACGACAGCGACGACGACGACGACGACCTCCTGCTCACCGAAGCACTACAACACCACGCGCGCCGTCGTCACTGTCGTCGTCGTCGTCGTCGTCGTCGTCGTCGTCGTCGTCGGCCACCTCTATCCCATCTGGGCCGGGGGGGCGTGGGCTGTTCGGCGCTACCATGCCAGGGCGACGATCCTGAGACCAGGACGCAGTTCCCCACGAGGCTTCGGCGCACGCGGCACGAGCCCAGAAGGGTTCAGCGCAGGTGCCACTAACCCCCGACGAATAGACCCCCCCGCGAGGGCTGAGCGCACGCGGCACGAGCCCTGAGGAGGCTTTAGCGCGCGCGGCGCGAAAGCCCGAAGGATAGACCCCTGCAACTTCTCCACGGCGGCATTGCCCCACACCCACAGGCAGGGAAACTGACCCAGAAGGGGTGGCCCGATCCCATTAGCATTGGGCGGGAGGACCCCGGCCCTGGACGAACTCTATGTGTATATTTAAATGTGTATATATATGCATATATACAGGTCTCTAAATTCATATACATATATATATATATACATATATATATACCTATATATTCATACATATATATATATAGAGATATACCTACATATACCTGTTTACAGATATGCATATATACATACACATATATATGTGTTTATATCCATGTCCCTGGCCCGTGGAACCGACGTGCTGGGACCCCAGCGTCGCGCGGTGGATATATTATCTATATATATATATATATGGGCCCCAGGGGCCCGAGTGTAGCCGACCACCGCCGCCTGCCGAAGACCCCGAAGGTCGAGCTCTCAGGATTCGAGGCAGACAAGACTGCATACGTCAACACGTATAATAAAGACACACGATGAGGATGCAGGGGCCTTGGAAGGCCATGCCAATACTTTTCGAGCGGGGCGCGGCCAGCGAAAAGGGAAGGGGAAGGATGCAAGGGGAATCTTAGAAAATCGCTTATCCTTACTATGCAGGTTGAGTGTAAACGTACTATTTCTCGGAGGCCCGCGTGGAATCGAAGAAACCCGCGCGGAGCGCAGAGAAATTATGCTCATGCCACTTTTGGTTTTACCGCCTCGGACTGGCGTCCCTAGAGGTCTCGACCTATTCCCCAAGACCGGGTCCTGAGTCGGTTTTTGACGGTCCCGAGGCCCGGTGAGGGCCCGAAGATTTGCAAGAAGCCTCCGTAGTGCTTTCTTCGACGAGAGGGTGTCAGGGTCCCCTCCCCCGTCCACTCCCCGAAGATCGATCGCCCAGGGTGGAACAGCCTCCTTGGGATCGCCCTTCTGGTTTCTCGAACAGGCGCTCGCCCCACCCCGCGCTCTGTAGGTCGGGCACGATGGGTGCAGGCACGTCCACCCAGGTCTGCTTTTAGGTCGGGCATGTCCTCCTACAGGAAGATTTCTGGGGAAAAAGAGACCATAGCTAAAAAAATACGGAAAACACTCAAACATAGTTGAAACAACATCGCCCCCTGGCTATTTTTGTTTCTACTATTCTTGAATATTCCTCCTGTGGAGGGACACGCCCGACTTAAGCCTGCTTGGCCGTGGGGGCGCGCACGTCGGGGGGTGGGAGGGTGGGGAACGAAGGAACGAGGCTGAACGCTGCCGCTGCGGACAGACAGCAGGCGGCAGGGGCGGACGAGGAGGAGGAGGAGGAGGAGGCCTCCGGCATGCGCTCCCTGGATCACCGCTATCCCTGGTAGTGCCGCCCCGGCCCCAGACACTGGGCGCTCCAATTGTTTCGACGCATGGCCCCCCTAGGTCTGGACCACTTCCTTCCTCCTCCTCCTCCTCCTCCTCCTCATCCTCCTCCATGTCGCATAGTCATTCGACGGTCCAGGGCCACATCGAGGGCCTTCGGAGGCAGAACATAACATGAGAAACACCGCAAAATTTGGTTTGAGGAGCTCTGGGACCGCCCCAGTCCCGCCGTTACCCTGCGGCCCAACCCTGAAGATACATCCCCGTTGGGTCGTCGCCGTCGTCGTCGTCGCCGCCGCAAACATCGTCGCCACCGCCGCAGCCGTCGGCGGCGTCGTCGCCGCCGCCGCCGCCACCAACGCTGTCGTCGTCGTCGTCGTCGTCATCGTCGTCGTCGTCGTCGTCGTCGTCGTCGTCGTGGTCGTCGTCGTCCTCGTGGTCGTCGTCGTTGTCGTCGTCGTCCCCGCCAACGCCGTCGTCGCCGTCGTCATCATCGTCGCCACCGCCGCCTTCGCGATCGTCGTCGTCGTCGCCGCCGCAGCCGCCGCCCCCGCCATCGTCGTCGTTCCCGCCGTCGTCGACGTCGTCGTCGTCGTCGTAGTCGTCGTCGTCGGCGTCGTCGTCGGCGTCTTCGTCGCCCTCTCGGTCACCGCCGCCGTCGCCGTCGTCGCCGCTGTCGCCACCGCCGACGTCGTCGCCGCCGCCGTTGACGCCGTCACCGTCGCCGTCACCGCCGCCGCGGTCGCCGTCGACGCCGCTGCCGTCGCCGACGTCGTCATCGTCGCCGCCGCCGTTGTCGCCGTTGTCGCCGTCATCGCCGTGGTCCCAGCCGCCGCCGCCGCCGCCGCCGCCGTCGTCGTCGTCGTCGTCGTCGTCGTCGCCGTCGTCGCCTCCGCCGCCGCAGACGCCGACGCCGTCGTCGTCGTCGTCGTCGTCGTTGCTGTCGTCGTCATCGCCGTCACCGCCGCCGCCGACGTCGCCGTCGCTGCACTGCCGTCACCGTCATCGCCGTCGCCGTCGCCGTCGCCGTCACCGCCGTCGTCGTCGTCGTCGTCGCCGTCGCCGCCGCCGCCGCCGCCGACGCCGCCAAGGTCGTCGTCGCCATCGACGCCGCTGCCGTCGTCGTCGTCGCCCACCGTCATCGTCGTCGTCGCCACCGCCGCCGTAGTCGCGTCGTCGTCGTCGTCGACGACGACGACGCCTCCGCCACCGCCACCGTCGTCGTCGCCGTTGCCGTCGCCGTCGCCTTCGGCGCCGCCGTCGTCGCCGTTGCCGCCGCCGCCGCCGCTGCAGTCGTCGCCGCCGCCGCCGTCGTTGTCGTTGTCGTCATCGTCGTCGTCGTCGTTGTGGTCGTCGTCTTCATCGTCCCTGCCAACGCCGTCGTCGTCGTCGTCGTCGTCGTCGTCGTCGTCGTCGTCGTCGTCGTCGTCGTCCCCCTTCAAGATCGGCGGCCCCGGCCGCCAGGCCTTCGCAATCCCCGCCTCGGACCTGGAGCTCCGCGACGCGGCGCTCGCCCTCGCTGGCCCGGGCCTCCAGCGCGCGCTGCTCCAGGCGCGAGCGGCGCAGCTCGCCGACGAGGCGCTGCACCTCGCCGTCGGAGGCCTCCGCGTTGGCCGCGTTCTGCGCCTGGAACTCGCGCACCTCCGAGGGGCGGCGTTGGTAGGGAGCACACAAAGGACGTACGCGCCCAGCTATGTACATGAACACGGCCCCTTGACCCGCGAGACCTGCCGCGCGATACGAACATTCGCGCAGTGCGAACTCTCGAAACCAGCGTGGATTCATGTACATGTACGTCCTTCTTTCGCTCCTGAGTTGGCTCGGGTCGGACGACGAGGGGTTCGAGGCTCGAAGTTCTCGGGCGTCCTCGTGGGCTCTCCCCAGCAGCGGCGCCTCGCCGAGGACATATTGCGGGGGTGCCCAGATCGCCCCGAAGGGCCGCGGGAGGCCCCCGAGTGGCAACCCGAAGACCACAAGGGGTCTGGCTCTGCGCGGGACACCGAGCGTCGGCGATACACCCTGCGAAATGCTTAAGAAATCATGGGTTAAGAAATTCATAGTCTCAGAAATTCAATTAAAACCCAACATTCCTATTTAAATCTTAGGATTTACATCCAAAAATTAAGAATAATCGAGACTCTGGCCGAAAACTTGGGTTTTCTTAAGCATCGCCTAAGGTGTACATTGCGGATAGCTCGGCGGCAGACTCCCGATAGCGAATCCGTGCGGTCCTGCGTAGGGCGGGGCACTCAGTGGCCCTTGGAAGCGGCATGTTTCTTGTTTATGCTGGTTCCCAAGAGTCTGTCTCTTGATGGTGAAAAAGGTGAGGTCCGTTCGAATGCGCCGGAATTGGAACCATCCCCGGAAACACAAACAACGGCGACGGAAGCGGAAAACAAGCGGCTTCGGAACAAGAACCAAAACAATGCAACGGAACCGGTCAGGAAGCTGCCCTGCCGCTGCCAAAGCCTATTGAGGCCTAGCCTAGAGCTCCCGAGCCTTCTCCCAAGCCTGCTCCACCAGCGCGCTCAGGTGCGCCTGGAGAGAATTGCTTTACACTTTTCGCGGCGGCGGCCGTTACCAGCCCCAGCCGCCACCCCTCCCCCCCAAGGTAAGGTTACGACTCGTGTTGACCTCCGAGATGTCTTTCTTTACAGTGGAGGCCAGTCCACAAGAAACCTTCCACAAGAAACCCAACCCTGAGACCCCAGGACGTCCATTGGTTTTTGGTGTGGGAACGTCACGCTTTCCATCGCAGAACCATCGAACCCCAAGAAACCCAGGGCACCCTGCAAGCAAGCAGGGTGTTTCTTGGCATGGACCTCCACTGTAATGTCACGACTCGTGCTGATCTCTGAGCTGTCTTTCGCTATCCCTTAAACATGCGAGCAGGGGCCGACCGTCCCTGCCTTCCTAAAAGGCCGACCGCGATACGTTCTTGAATAAACATGAACCAAACCAACATTCTTAGAGCATAAGTCGGAAGCTGGGCGACGGCTGGCAAATCCATGGCTGCTAAGAAAGCCTTCCCGAAAGGAAAACATAATTACCCGGAATCAATCTCAGCGCGCTACGTAAATAGTAAACGGGCTGTTTACCAGAACAACAAAACAATCTCCCGGAGCTCCGCTCAAGCAGCCAGCCACGGATTTGCCAGCCTCCGCCCGACTTCTGAACAAGCCCGATGGACTTAACCAAGACGGCACCAGCCAAACATGTTCGAAAAACATCTCGTGCACACCACAACAAGGCTGACAGAAGATTCTTCGGCGGGCCACAAGGCAAGCCAGGACGCCTGGCCACTGCCTGCAGACCTCCCCAGGACGGTGCCGCGAATCGCGACGCTCCCGGCTCCCCGCCCCCCTCCCTCGGCTACACGCAAGAGCGACCCTGGGCAAGAGTGACCTTCGGTGCGCGGCTTCCTGGGGGCCGCGGGGAGACCAAGCCTGGGCGGCGCAGGCCGCTGCCGACGCTGCGCTCTCGGCCATCCGAGGGCCCGTCTGCGCGCCCGCACCAAAAGGTCACTCCGGCGAAAGGCCACTCTTGCGTCTGGCCAACTCCCCCCCTGGCCAACTACACCCTGCGAAATGCTTAAGAAATCATGGGTTAAGAAATTCAGAGTCTCAGAATTTGAATAAAAACCCAGAATTTCTAGTATAATCTTAGGATTTACATTGAAACATTAAGAATAATCGAGACTCTGGCCGAAAACTTAAGTTTTCTTAAGCATCGCCTAAGGTGTACGCCCGTTGTCGCCCGGGCATGAATCGGGGAACGAAGGATGGCATAAACATAAAAAAACACTCGGAGGTCCGCGCGCGAAGCGCGCCAGGGGCGGCGCCAGAGGCGCCGCCAGGGGGGTCCAGCGCGGATCCGAGAAATCCGCGCGGCCCTCCGAGCTGTTATGTTTATGCCGTTCGTCGCTCCCCCGATGAAAGAACGCTCTCCTGCTGCCGCTGCTGCAGCGCGCAGCGCGCCTCTGCCTCGGCGACGGCGGTCGGCGCGCCGTCGTGGGAGCCTCCCGGCCGGGGCCCGTCGGCCCTGCCGCGCGTCCACGCGCCGACCGCCATTGCGGGCCCCCTCCCCGCAGGTGGCCCCCTCACGGCGAGGCCAGGACGAGGATGACATCGGGTGAGGATGAATCGGGAATCTCTGAGACCTCCTCCTCCTCCTCCTCCTCCTCCTCCTCCTCCTCCTCCCCCTCCTCCTCCCGCCTCCTCCTCCTCCTCCTCCTCCTCCTCCTCCTCCCGCCTCCTCCTCCTCCCGCCTCCTCCTGGGACCCGTTTCCCTCGGGATCCGTTTGCCTCGCAGCGAGCGTCCACAGACCGGGAATCTCTGAGATCTGGCGACTCTGGAGGATGTCTCGGGCGCCGTGGCCTGCTCAGAGCGTTCCGGCACGCTCTGGAACGGATTTGTCCTCGTCCTGGTCCGACCCCACAGTGGCCCCCTGCTGGGGCCTCGGGGCCCCCAGGGAGCACCCGGAGGCCGCTCCCTGGGAAGCCGACAGGTTGCAGACCACGAGCAGCATGGCTCTGCGGGGCAGCGGTCGCGACCAGCGTCGCTGCCAGAGGCGCGGCCTCGTGCACCTGTGCTCGTCCGCGCACCCCTCACTCCTCCCCCGTCGGCGGGCTTCTCCTCTTCTCCTCCTCCTCCTCCTCCTCCTCCTCCTCCTCCTCCTCCTCCTCCTCCTTCTCCTCCTCCTGCTCCTCTTCCTGTCATCCTCCTCCCTCCTCCGTCCTGTCCAAAATCATGGCGAGCATACTGAGCAACTGTGCGAAACGCGAAGAGTTTTCTCAAATAGCCAGCGGGGCAACATGCTGCATTCGCGGTGGGGTTGGCAATGGCAATGGGAATTGACGATGGTAAGGGTACCAACCTGAACCGTTACATTCCGACCACGCCGATCGCCATAATCTCGCCCACGTAATCGATCATACCAAAAAGACTCGCTGCCTCATCCTCATCGTCGACCCTCCTCCACTCCCCTCCTCCCCCTCCTCCCTCTCCTCATGAGCCTTGCCGGACAGCAGTCTCACTACTGCCCTCTCGTCATCGTCCTCGCCTTTATCCTACTTCAACTCCTGCTCTTTACCCCTCCTTCTCCTCCTCCTCCTCCTCCTCCTCCTCCTCCTCCTCCTCCTCCTCCTCCTCCGCCTTCCCCCCCCCTCCTCCTATTCCTGTTGCTCCCCCTCCTCCTCCGCCTCCTCCTCCTCCGCCTCCTCCTCCTCCTCATCCTCCTCCTCTTCCTCCTCCTCCTCCTCCTCCACCCACTTCCTCCTCCTCCTCGCTTCCTCCTTCTCCCCTCCTCCTCCTCCACCTCCTCCTCCTCCTCCTCCGCCTCCGCCCGAGGAAGCTCGGCACTGCTGCCATTCCGCGCCGGCCACACACTGCAGCCCTTGCAACCTGGTCCAGCGAAACTGCGCCAAATCCATATCAAGGGGCCCAGGGACTCACAAAAAAATAGACACAAATCCCGGGACTCCCCACACTTTCAATTTTGTGTAGATTTTCGTTTTCCACCCCACTGCCCATATTGTCCCATCTGTTCATCATCTGTTCATAACCCTGGTCCAGAAGCATGTTGTCCCTACTCCGTGGGCCCGTTTCCCTGTCCAGGGGCATGCGCTTCCCAGCTCGGACACCCCCAATCCCTGGCCCCAGTGGTCCTCAGTTCCTGGTCCCCGTGGCCCCATCCCCTGATCCCATGGTGCCCCTTCCAGGTCCCATGCCCTCACTTCCCGCCACGCAGGGGCGGGGTTGCCACCCACAACACAGTAATCCCGGAGGGAGGGGCTATGCCATACTCCCTGCGGGGAAAACAGCGATGCCCCTGCCGACCCCTGCGGCAAACAAGCAAAGACATAAACATAAAAAAACATAGGTCCGCGCATATTCAAATTCCTCAGATCGGCGCTGGGGGCCCTTGGCGGCGCCTCCA
>CAUYUJ010001495.1:47500-64964 GCA_963575745.1 Prorocentrum cordatum | reverse complement strand
TGGCTGGCGCCATTCAGGCCCGGAAGGTGGGGGGGGACATCCGAGGAGTTCGTCTGTTCACGCGAGATCGTCACTTTCGCATATCCGCAGGTTGCCCAAGCGATTTCAACCTCCCTATCTTATGAGGATGTCCCGAGCGAGTGCTGTTTTTATCTTTAAACGTAAAGGGCCATCCGTTGCGAGCAGAATCGGTCGCGCCCCAGATCGCCGGCACTGGCCGGAGGCCACTACAATAGTAGACATTGGCGCTCCTCTGGATCCCCTGCCTCCACCCCGAGCGCCCGCGCCAGCTCGGCGCGGGGGGCCAAGCGGCCCCGGTAGTCCAGGAAGGCCCGCTCCACGCGAGCGTCGCCGTCCCAGAAAACGTAACTACCCCGCCCCGCCCGGCCGTCAGCGCCCCGGGATACTGGCCCCACGTCGGCCCCACCTTCGGACACTTGACCTGTTTCGCAGCTGAATGCTTTGAATCGGTGGCTTCCCCACCGAGACCGCGGCGGCCCCGGTCGGCCGCCTCCTCGAGGGCCCGTTCGATCGCGAGGCGCTCGCCTCGCAGGCGCGCCCCCAAGACGCGCCCGCGCACGTGGCTGTGGAGGTAGTCGCTGGCCCCCTCCAGCGGGGCGAAGATGCCCTCGGCGCCCAGCTCCAGCATCAGCTCGAGGCGCAGCTACGGGCCCGCACCTGCGGGCGGGGTCGCCCACGCGCCCCCCGATCCGATCTGGGCTGGTCGTGGTCGTCGAACCAGGCAACGTCCGGGCCCTTCACCGCCTCTCGGAGGTCCGGATCCATGGCTGTAAGCTGGAATGCTGCGTAATCCCCAAGCGCCTGGCCTGGCTGGGCCCCCCCGGCTGCCCGCGAGCCCCCGCCCTTCCCTCGCGCCTTGGTCTCGGCGCTGGCGGCCGCCGCTCCTTGGGCCCCGCCGTCGCCGATCTTCTCGGCCTCGGCCGCCTTCGCCTGCGACCGCAGCTGGGCGATCACCCCGTCGACTTGCTTAGGGTCAATGCGGGGTCCCCTGATGAGGGCGCCTCGCTTCGTCAGCTGCATCGCCGCCGTGTAGTCCAATCCCCGCAGCGACAAGATGGCGCCGTGCGAATCAAGACAACAGTCCCCCGCCTTGCGCGCGCAACCCACGTGGGTCGCAGCGCCCCATCAGATGGGGGCGTTATCCTTGTTGCGGGGAGCGTGCGTGACCGATCGTGTCCTCTCGTTCCGCGCCAGCTCCTTCCCGGCGGGGTATGCTTTCCTCGTCGGGGCTCCAGGCTGAGCGCCCGCCTCCGCCATGGGCGCCGCACCTTGCTGGGGTTGCGCCCCCGCCCCGGTGCCTTCCGCCCCGCGCTTGGGCGGGCCCGCCTCAGTCCCATGCTCCGCGGCCCCCGCCTTCGGTGGGCCCTCGGTGCGCGGGGCGCGCAATTACCCATAAAGCAAACGCATCCGGCCAGCCCCCCGACGCGGCGCCACTACTTGCTGGCAGTGCGCGCTCGGGCCACCGAGGTCGCAGGGCCGAAGGGGGGCTGAAGTCATTGTCGGGCATCAGGAGCACGTACTTGACATCCTCCATCCGCGGGCGATCGGTATCGAGCTCGCGGCAGATTCGCCCGCGCAACTCCCGTAGCTCCTCGACCCGCGTACCACGTAGTTCCCCCCGCAGGTCCATGACCCAGCGGTCGGAGAACTCCTTCGGGTCCTTCTCGCGCGCGGCCTCGAGATCGGCCAACGCCCGACGACACTCGACCCCGCGCTCGACGCCGATGATCGACTCGAGCACTTGCATCTCGCAGCGCGCGCCTGAGGCAGGTCGCCACGTGCGACACCAGCCGCTGATGGGGCCCCAGCCTGTCGTCTACTGGGAGACGATGGCCGTCGAAGTCCTCGTCGCGGGCTGGGGCGCAGTCGCCCGCGCTGAGGTCAGAGGGCCCCGTGCCGAAAGACAGGGCGGTATAACCGTGCGCCACCCGGTTGGCGACCAGCGCGGGGAAGGAGATCGCCTTGAGCGTGCTCTTCGACCGAGCGCACATCCGCGCGAAGGAATCGAAGAGATCCTTGCCCGCAATCCCCTCGCAAGCGTCGACCTCCAAGGCGTTGCAGCCCCGTGCGATGTAGAGGTCTAGTTCCTCCTCGCGCCCGATGCCCGCCCGCGCCCAGCGGGCCTTCTTTTTCCACCCTCGGCGGCGCGCGCCTGCCGCTCCTGGGCCAGGGTCTGACGGTCTAGGCGCCGAGGTATATGCGTGCCTATGTCGGCAGCATGCGCGCCGAGGCTCGCGGCGGCGCCCGCGTCGCCCGGGCCGCCCGCGCGCTTTCCGCCGTGGGCCTCGCCCCTGCTGCAATGGTCGCCCCCCTCTGTCTGAGTTATCTGAGCTATAGTGGACGCACGTCGCTAATAGCGCAGTTGTTTGTTCGCTGATTCAGCTTAGCGCAAAGGCTTATTAGCTTGTTTATATCTGTCGAGTATACACAAATAGTGCCTTCTATGTGTTTAAAATAATTCAAATACAACACTACTGTTTTACATTTTGTTTACGATTTTCGCTATTTTTGCAAAGGGATAAGACGGGAGAGGGGGGGCAGGGAAGAGAGAGAGAGAGAGAGAGAGAGAGACACACCAAACAGGCATGAGAGGATCGAACAGCGGTAAACCAACCGCTGCGCAATCAACCAAGTAGCGGTGAACCAACCGCTGGGAGAAGAAGCGGTGGGCCCACCGCTGGGGGCAAGGATGGAGAGTCACATTCGGTCCGTCACCAAGCAAGCACGACGACGGCGCCAGCCCCCCAGAAAAATCCCGCGGCCAAGCACACGTCGCAGGCGGCCAGGCGCAGTAGCGAATAGTCACGTCCAGGCCCGTGCTTCCAGCGAGAAGCGGCCGCCGACACCTGCTCAACTAACACCATCTCGCGGCAGAGAAGGGCGAAATCAGAGTCCAGCGATGCGCAGCCAGCGACTAGGCAGACAGCGCCGTCGCACCAAACAGCGTCGCCAGCGACGAAGACTGCCCCGCGAAATTTCATGGGCGTGCTCAAGAAGGCAGCAGAGGCGGCAGCGGCTCGGGCCAACGTCGGGGCAGGCTCTGGATTGCGCAATCTGTCCAGAAAGAAATCTGGATCAGCCAAGGCCCCGAGCCGATCTGCCAGCACGCGGCTCAGAACACATGTTTCCAAGGCGCGCGTGTTCTTGATAGATGCTGCGCAATCCTTCACGATGCAATTCTGACGCTCTCCGACGAAGCAACCGATGCTGCACCCATCTCGGCGTAGTTGGGACGCAAGGTGGAAACCCCAGTGGCCTTTGGGGGTAACGGCAACGGCTGGATAGGCGCCATTGAAAGCTCCGGCGCGCTCGGCGAACATGCGGTCGAGGCCGCTGGCGGTGGAGCCGCCGTCCCGGCCAAATTTGCCAGTCTTGATGAAACCGTAAATCGTTGCCAGAGCTGCGAAGCTGCGTATCTCTTATCTAGAATGCCTGCGGGCTTCGCCACTGCATGCAAAAAATCACCAATCACAGGGATGGTCAGAATCAGCTCGGGCGCGCCAGCCTTGAATTCCAAGTGCTTCTTGAAAGCGTTCTCCCGAGCCTCGTTCCAAGCTGCTTTCAGCTCTGCCGACGCCCCCGAGAAGGCGCCGCATAATTTCCAATTCTTTACGCTTCGCGTATCCCCACCGGCCCATCTCCCAACAGCAACTCTTGCGAAGCATGCCGACAGTCATGTTTTTCAGGCGCGTGTCCGCTTGGCCCCGCATATCCCCCCTGTTCCTCCTTCCCCCCGCCTCCTCGCACATCCTCCTTGTGGGGGCAGCGGGAGAAGGGCGAGGCGGAGGAGGAGGGGGAGACAGCGCTTCTCGTGGTTTGAGTCGTTTGGGGTTTCTCGTCCTGGTGCGAGTCGCTCGGGCCCTTCTTCCTGGTGTGAGTCGTTCGTGGGAGAACAAAAAGCCGACACCAGCACCAAGAAAGTATTTGTTTCACGACATGTCGAATTGCGTTTTGGACCAGCGCGAGCCCGCCCTGGCCTGAGGAATCGCAGAGTGGGCGAGGAGGACGGGGGAAGGGAGACGTCGCGCAGCACGCAGGAGGAAAAGCAGGAAATAGCAAGTGCAAGCGAGAAGCGAAACTAGCGGGCGCTCTCGGGAGAAGAGGGAGAGAAGAGGGAAGGCTGCGGCATCCCCCATGGCTGAAGCTTCACTCCCCCCACCGCCGCCCTCCACCACGCCTGCCCCCGCCCGCCCGCCCCCCTCTCATTCCCCCCGCCCCTCACCCACCCTATGTCCGCCCGCGTCGCATCCCTGGCCCTCGTCTGGCCCGACACCAAGGCCCGGCGAGTTCGAATCCGCCGCTCTCTGCGAAAGGGGGCGGTGGCCGCCCGTCGCGGCCTGGGCATAAGACCGCGGCCCCCTCTTGACCCAAGCCCGCAGCCCGTGGCAACCCCCCGAAATCGTCGAGGGGTTCAGCTCGCACATGGGGCCGCCGTTCCATGGGGGGCCTTGGTGCTGGCGTCGGCTTTTTGATGTTGCAGGGAACAAAAAGCCGGCACCAGCACCAAGACGCCACTGGAAAAGTTCGGAGCGCTTTCCGCGCGGGGGCTGAGCGACCCAACGAAGCCAAGAAAGCTTGAGATGCCTCGCATTGCTCTCCGACTTTGCAAGCCACGGTGCTTCCATGATAGGGAAACGCCCCATGCAGCTCATGGCGCCCCTGAGGCCCACGGGGCCCCCATGGCCCGCGGGGTTTCCAAGGCTCAGAAACCAGATGTGGCCCTGACGAGTCAGGGAGCCAATGGCGCCCGCGCGGCATGCTGGGCCAGCGCGGCGCGTTGAGCTTATGCGCGCTGCGGCGCACGCTCGGCCCATGAAGCCCTTTGTGGAATTTGTGGGGTTCATGGGGCTGGCTGGGTTCGCACGGCCCGCGGGGCTCGCGCGGCCCATGGAAATCCTAGCGCTCATTTGGGGAACTGGAGACGGCCCGTTATGTTCCCACGCGCTCAGAGCTGGCACTCATCAACTCAGGACACGCGAACCCGAAGACACGGGCGACGGCATTCAACAGAGGCTGCAATATTTTCTTGTCTAGTGGCTTCTTGGTGTTGGTGTCGGGTTCCTGTGCGCCGAGTTCGGGCTCTTCGTGGTGTGAGTCGTTCGGGCTCTTCGTCCTGGTGTGAGTCGTTCGGGCTTCTCGTGGTGTGAGTTGTTCGGGCCCCTCGTCCTAGTGTGAGTCGTTCGGGCCCCTCCTCCTGGTGCGACTCGTTCGGGCTCTTCGTGGTGTGAGTCGTTCGGTGCCCTCGTCGTGGTGTGAGTCGCTCGGGCTCCTCGTGGTGTGAGTCGTTCGGGCGCCTCGTCCTGGTGTGAGTCGTTCGGGCCCCTCCTTCTGGTGTGAGGCGTTCGGGCTCTTCGTGGTGTGAGTCGTTCGGGCCCCTCGTCCTGGTGTGAGTCGTTCGGGCTCCTCGTGGGGCCTCTTGGAGCCTCTTGTGGGCCTCTTGGGGGCCTCTTGGGGGCCTCCTGGGGGCCTCTTGAGGGCCTCTTGGGGCCTCTTGGGGCCTCTTGGGAGCCTCTTGGGGGCCTCTTGGGGCCTCTTGGGGGCCTCTGGGGGGCCTCTTGGAGGCCTCTGGGGAGCCTCCTGGGAGCCTCTTGGGGCCATCTTGGGGCCTCTTGCGACCTCCTCAGAAGCGCAAATGAGAGCTGCCCCCCGAGAAGGACATAATGAGCCCAAAACCTTCGTAAAATGAATGATTTTGCTATGAAGGACGACGAGCGCTGCCCCCTTCTGAAGGCCAAAATGGGACCAAACCCTAGTAAAATCAATGATTCCTGCTTCAAAGACGAGCAGAGGGGCCAAACTCCCTCCCCCCCTCGGGGCCTTTGGCCCTCCCAGGAGTCGAATAAGACCTCCCTGACACCACCCCGGACTCCCTGTCCAGGTCCAGGGGGGGGGGGCAGGGGGAGGGGTAAACCCCTCCCCAAAAGGGAAGAAGAGGGGTTGAGGACAGAGCGGGCTGTCTAAACCACTCACGCCCAAAGGGCTGGTGGGGTTCGTTCCCATCCACATGCGCACGCCGCTCCAAGAAAGCCACCTGCGCTGAAACATCACCGCCGAAAGGAGGGGCAACTCCATGCAGGCCATGCCAGTTAAGATGTGCATGGCGCCATGCGTGGATACGCTGATTGGCGGGCAATAAGGCCGCAGCAATCGATCGTAATGCCCCTTGCGCGCCGAGAATTGAAAATGCCATCCTCGCGGCGTCGCCGTCGAGAACCAAGTTGCCGAGCTTGAAATACCTCGCCGCTGTTCCACCGGCAGCCGCGCCCAACGGAATCAATACGCCGCGCTCTGTAATCTTATCCTCCAGAAACATGCGGCGAAACACAGTTGGAACCACGTTCGAGATGCCCCCTTTGATATTCTTCGCCAAGGAGGAGCGGACGCATATAATGGGCAACCAAGTTTCCACATGTTTTGCGATGTACGCGCCGAATTCTCTGATAGTCACGAACATGCCGAAGCACTTCCTTCGGCGGTCCTGACTCGGCACGTTCCCTGGCGCGAACTCATCTGCGTAGCGCGCGAGATGGTGCGGCGACGCCGCCGTGCAAGGCCGCTTTCGCCACATCTCGTTCAGGGGGGAAGCGTGCCCAGGCGCGGTCGCGGCTGCGAACTGCAGCAACTTTGGCCAAGACACGGCGCCGAGCTCGATATCCGCCTGCCCGCGGGTCGATTCGAAATGTCCATCCTGTCGCACTTGATTCCGCAATTCGTCGAGAGCGCGTTTGAGATGGCCTCGGTTACAGGACAGCGCAAAATCCCTGTCGGCAGTCTCGGCGCCCCGCAATCTCTCCAGCAACGCAGAGACTTGGGACTGATTCTTGGAGAGCCCGACGCCAGCGAATAACCCCCTGACTTTGGCGGGCCTCGATTATTCCGCCATCGCTGCCCCGCCTTAAGCCGCGAGCGGCTGCGGACGGGACCGGTGGGGGAGGGGGGGGGGCCCGCAATGGGAATCCGAGGAACCCTGGAGTTTTTCCCCATGGCCCTAAGGGCCCTTAGGGCCACACAAAAAGTGGGCATCGCCCCGCCCTGCCCCCTCCGGCGGGGCGCCTCCGCCTCGGCAGCAGGGCCGGCGCGGATCTGGCCGCGTCATCAGATCCCTCAGATCCCCCCTCCTCCCCCTCCTCCTCCTCCTCCTCCCCCTCCTCCTCCTCCTCCTCCTCCTCCTCCTCCCCCCCCTCCTCCTGCTCCTCCTCCTCCTCTTCCTTCTCCTCCTCTTCCCCCCCCCCCCCCCCCCTCCCCCCCCCTCGTCTCCTCCGCGGAAGAAGGGCCCCGAAGCGGCCCCGAAGGCCTCCGAAGGGCCAGCGCGGGTCCGAAGGGCTCCGACGGGGCCCCGCTGGACTCCGAAGCGGGCCCGAGAGTCTCCGAAGGGCGCCGAGTGGCCCCGACGGGCCCCGAAGGGCGCGGAAGGGGCTTCGAGTGGCAGGCGCGCCGCTGGGGGGAAAAGTGAGCGGTTGGCGCGCCGCCAGGGTGGGAAAGGAGCGGTGGGCGCACCGCTGGGGAGGGGGGCGGTGGGCCAACCGCTAGCAAGTCCCCCCCCGCGCGCGCTCCTGCGTTGTCGCGTCGCAGAACGAAGCGCCTTCCCACGGGCGCTGGCGTGGGCCCACGCAGCGCGCGACTCCCAGACTCACCGCGTGGCTTTGACGAGGCTCTCCAAGACGCCCGAAAGGTTCTCCAGCGCCTCCTGCACTTTCCTCGTGTCCTTGGTGACATCCTCGATCGTGAACGTCAGCGGGCTGGGATCCACCGCCTTGATAGCCTCCTCGGCCGTGGCCGAGAACTGGCGCAAGACGGCAAGGCCCTTCTCGGCGGCCTGCTTGACGGGCTCGGGGGCATCCTTCACCAGCCTGCGCCCCAGGGTCGTCTCCAGCTGCAGCAACAGGGGGGGAACCTTCGCGAGCACCTCCGCCGCGTCTGTGTGCGTCTGGCGCTTCGCCTTCTTCGCCTGGGCCTGCTCAGCCTCGTCGCACTTCAGCTTGTCCCTCTTGGCCTGGGCCTGCTCAGCCTGCTCCTTCCTGCGCCTGTCGCCCTTGTCGCGCTTGTCGCGCCTGCGCCTGTCCTTCTTATTCTGATTCTTCTTCTTCTTCTTCTTCTTCTCGCTGGACGAAGAAGCGGAGGAGGAGGAGGAGCCCTTGCGCTCGTCGGGGTCGGTCTCCGCCTGCCCCTCCCCCCCCGCTGCGCCGCTGCCCGCTGCGCCGCTCGAGCGGCCTGGTTGCTGAGGGCGCTTCTTCCGCGAAACCGCCTGGAGCAGCCGCTCCCTCGCCAGCTCCTCCGTCGCCGTCTCGGAGGCGCCGTGGATCTGCACCTGGTAGCCGACGTTCCAGATCGGGTGGGACTCACGGGGCGCCTCCTGCACCATCTTCTGGATCTGTTCCTCGGGCGTGCCCTTGGACCGCCAACGACACAGGCAAGAAATCGCCCTCGACCTTGTTGGTCTTCCTGTGGGCCCAGGCTTCATGACCTGCTCCTCGACAGCCTCCTTGAGGTTGTCTTTGCCGGAACCCGCCGTCTGGAAGAAGGCCGCCTGCTGGTCGGACGTGAGCTCCTTGAACTCCTCGATCGGCCAGTGGCCGAACACCCGCGCAAGGGACGTGCTCTTGGAGTTGCAGCCGGGGCAGCAGAACGTGGGCGGACTCTTTCCCACGACGCGAACCCCCTTGGCCGCGGGGCCCAGGTACCTGCGGCAGAACTTGCACGACGGCTGCGAGCGTGGGGGGCGAGCTGCTTGCCGCCCCAGCCGAGGGGGGCCGCAGGCGGTCCGTGCTGCCCCGGGGGCGGCTCGGCGACCTCGTCCGCGGGCTGCTCTGGGAGAACTTCCACCTCTGCGGCCTCTGCGGGCTCCGCGGGCACTGGGGCCAGCTGCTCCTCTGCAGGCCCCTCGGGCTCCTCTGGGGCAACTCCCGCGACGGGCTGGCCGCGAGCGTCGAGGCTGCGCTGAGGAGCGGAGGCGCCCCAGCCGACGGGCTACGCCCAGTGGCCGCCGCTCGTGCCTGTCTTGGGCGCCTGGCTCCTGCGGCGGCTCTCGGCGGCGGCGGGCGCCGCTGGCAGAGCCTCGGGCGGGGGCGCCGCGCCTTCGAAGAAACGGCGCGGGGAGGTCTGGGCCGCCATTGCAACTCACTGGGGAAGCGCAGAAAGGGCGTCGGGCCGCGCGCGCGGCCAGGTGGGGCCTCGAGCAACATCGGCCGCGCACGGAAACGCAAAACACGGAAACAGCCAAATCGGCGCCAACAGGAACTAACGGAAACTAATACGAAATAACTTCTATTTCCCTTTAGTTTCCGTTCGTTTCTGCTAGTTCTGTGAAACATAACAGAAAATAGCGGAAACGAGCATGAAATAACCGTTATTGTTGTTGCTAGTTTCCGTTAATTTCAGATCGGGTGTTTTTGGATTGAACGTTCTTCGTTGACCATATTCCTCCTCCTTCTCCCCCTTCCTCATCCTCCTCCGAGCGGCGGGCCAACCGCTGGGCGATGGGGCGGGAGCGGTAGAGGAACCGCTTGCAGGAGCGGTGGGCCAACCGCTGGACGACAGGAGGAGCGGCAGGCACGCCGCTGAAAGTAGAAGCGTCTGCACAACCGCTGGGATCGAGGTCGCTCTTCCAGTTTTTTTCCCAGCTGGGAAGCCTGCGCCGAGACTGCTGTCAGAGGCCGCTGCCGCGGGGGCGCGCGGCGAGGAAGCCCATGACGTCCGCGGCCGCTGCCTCGAACACATCCGCCGGTTCGTTGTGCGAGCCCGCTGCGGCCTCGCTCAGGCGCGCCGCATTCCTCGCATTGCGACCGCATCGCGAGGCGTTCTCTACAAGGTCGTGGAGCACCCGCGGGATCGTGCACTGGGTCGCAATGACGGCGTTGCCGCGGCGCGGTGGCGTAGACAGCGTCATCTGCATGATCATCCGCTGGATCTCCTGGCGGGACCCTGTCGGCTCCTCGCTGCCCGTTGCTGGCGCGCTGCTTGGTCTGCCGCCACTGCTCGTCTTGGCCTTTTTGGCCCAGTGCATCTCCACGACTTCGCAGCCCTCGACCAAGCTCTCGAAGCGCGCCCTCGCCGCTTCATCGCCCGTACCCTTCCTGGACTCCGAGTGCACGCCCGAGCGGAGCAAGTGCTGGACGACCTGCTCCTTCGCTTCCTCAGGCGTGCTGCCCCGCGGCTTCCAATTCTTGAAATTGCCCTCGTGGCGTTCGTGCGGAATGGGGCAGGCCTCGATCTGGTAATAAGTCCAACCCGCCTGGTCGGAGCTCGACATGGCTGAGCCCCGTTGCGCGCCGCTGGCTTGACCCGAAACCGCGTCGGTCCAAGTCCGCGGGGGCGCCGCAGGGCAAGAGAGCAGAGGTGGAGGGGGAGTCAGTGGGAGAGGATACCACACAAGAAGGCGATACAATATGTCAGAAGGTGGTGTAGCATATCATAAGGTGATATTATATTCACATACATGCCGTATAATAATATATCAAAGTGTATATATATATATATATATATATATATATATACTGGTGCATGTATACATACGATGACGATATATTTGGTGCAAAGCATCAGAAGGTGATCTGATATATCGCCGCCTTGCCCGCCTCGCCCCCCCCCCCCTCCCCCCCCCCCCCCCCCCCCCCCGCGCCCCGCCCCGCCCTCCCTATCCGCCCCCTCCAGGGGGCGCCGTATTCGGGGTAAAATGGTTTTAACTTATTTCAACTAAATTATTGTTTTGTGTCCTTGGGGCCGCGGCGGGGGCCTCCTTTTGGGCCCTCTAGGGGCCTCGGAGGAACGGCGGACCGACCGCTGGAGGGAGAAGCGGCGAGCCAACCGCTGGGGGGGGGAGGGAGCGGCGGGCAAACCGATGGACGGAGAAGCGGCGGGGCGACCGCTGGGGGAGAGGCAGCCCTTTCCGAGGCGCAGACCCGCAAGCAAGTCCGCCCTGCGCGCCCAGCCGCGCAAGCGAACGGGCAAGCTGGGCGTGGCTCAGTGCGGGTTGGCCTTGGACCCCTTCGCCGAGCCTTTGCTCTGGCTGCTGCTGGAGCCGCCATCGCCCTTGTGCTTGTGGTTCTGCGCGGACTTCGCCCCCCCTGGCGCCGGTTCGAGCAGGCCCTTCTTTGCGAGTTCGCGGTGCACCTCCCTCTTGCTGCCGGCCCGCTTGGCGCGCCGCACTTGCCCGCCTTCTTCGCCGAGGCGCAGAGGCTGGCCCCGCCGCGCCTTGATGCCCACCGCGGGCTCGGGCCCGCGCTCCTGCCAGGGCACGCCGCCCGCCTCCGCGAGCGCCTGCTCCGCTCGTGAGCTGGCCAGCTCCTGCTCCGACAAGTCGGTGGACCTGCCGATCGTCGCGGGCCTGGCCGCCCAGGGGCTCGGGGCGGCTGGGGGGGCCAGGCGTGCAGCAGGCAAATTCTGCAGGTTGTCGTCGCTTGGCTCCGTGCGGGCGTCGCCCTCGGAGTGGTGTTCCTCGCGGCTCCAGGTGGCTTCGGCCCCCTGCCCAGCTGCCGGCCGCGCGGGCGGGGCCTGCTCGCCAAGCGACCTGAGCGGCAGCGTTTGCCGCATCTCTTCGCCCAGCTGCGCCAGGAGGGCCTCGCGCTGGCCCGTGGGCGGCATGGCCAACGCGAGACCGACGGGGGGGGGCGCGCTGGGCGAACTTGGGCCCCGCGGGCTGCGAACAGCAGCGGGTGCGCCCCTTGTTCCCCTCACGTTCCTACGGCGACGACGACGACGACGACGACCACGACGACCGCGACAAAAACGACAACGACGGCGACGGCGACGACGACGACGGCGACGACGACGATAACGACGACCACAACGACGGCGACGGCGACGGCGACGACGACCACCACCACTACGACCACGACGTAGCTGCGGCGCGCACGCGCGCATGTAAGGATTTGCATGTTGCTTCGCGCGCGCGCTTCTGTGAGGATGTTCTGGCTGCAGCGGCGGGGTGACCGCTGGGAATAGCGGTCGGGGGTCCGCTGGGAGAAGCGGTGGGATGACCGCTGGGAGCAGCGGTCGGGGGTCCGCTGGGAGAAGCGGTGGGGAGACCGCTGAGAGCAGAGGACGAAGCGGTAGCGGGGCCGCTGGTCGGATTTTCAAGGCGGCCCCCTTCGAGCGCGCTCCCAGTGGCGCCCGCCGACCCGACCCCGTGGCCAGACGCTCCCCGCGCCAGCTCCGCGGCACTCTCACTCCAGAAACTTCGGCTGGATGGGCGCCTTGAACTTCCTGCACTGGTCGCGGCACCACGCCTAGGAAAGAGGCACGTCCGCAACACGCGAACGCATGCGCGGCACTCGCACTACGCTGGGCGGGGCGGGGTGCGGGGGGTGGGGCCTTGGAGCCGCGAGCGCCGCGCATTCGCGTCGCAAATCTGCTGGGCTCGCCTTGGCGGCCTTTTCGGCGCTCTTCTTGCTCTTCCCCTTGTAGCTGAACTGGGCGCTGGGCGTCTCGGAGCAGCGCCCCAAGAAGTGCTCGCGACTCTTCTCGTCGCAGTAGGACACCGAGACGGCCTTCGACCCCGCCTTGGCCTTTGCTTTGCCCTTTGCTTTGCCGCTCCCTGTGGCTTTCTCCTTCGCCTTGGCCGCCGAGGTGTCCTCGCGCCTGCGCTCGGCCTTCCCTTTGGCCTTCCGTCTCGGGCCCCGGGGGCGCTGGGGGCGCAAGGGGCGCCACGTGCGGCTTTAGCTTCGGCTGGAAAATATTCGGGCCGACGCCCCCCTCACCGCGGGAGTTCTGCAAGGCGCTGCGGATCTCGTTGCCCGCCGCCCGAACGATCTGCTCCGAGCGGGACATGTCTGACGTCTCCGGCACCGCGCGGCTGCCCCCGCTGTGCACGCGCATCTTCGCGAGAAGCTTCAGCCCCCTGAAGATGCACGGCGGGGCGGGGAACTTGATGTCCCCAACGCCGTCTGGGCACGCAGCCTTGAAGAGGTCGGGGCACTGGGCCTTCGGCGCCTCGGGGCTGATCGGCAACATATCCGTCCGCACTGGAGGTTCCGGCAGGCCCTTCGCAAAGCGCCTGTAAGCCGCCTTCAGGGGCTTGATGCTGTTCGCGCGCACCGCAGGAGCCATCTTCAGAATCTCATCGACGCCCTCCGTCGCACACAGCACGGCCAAGCCCAGAACGCGCATAGTTCCCTCCGAGAACTTGCGGAGGCCGAGCAAACCGCACAGACGGAACACGTCCTCCGCATTCGCTGTCTTGGCCAGCTGCCCCCGCATCGCTGTCGGCGCGAGGAAAACGCCAGCCTCGTAGTCTTGGTCTGCTCCGTTGCGAGACTGCTCGGGGAGGGCGGTCGATGCCGCGAGCTCGGCGACCGTCTCTAGCAACTCTGCCTCGTCCTTCGGCAGGAACCCAGCTCCTCGGATCTTCTCCGCGAGCGCCGCGATGTGGCCCCGAGGGGCTGGTCCACTCGACTGGGGCAAGTTCTTGAGGTGGGCGCACTCTGCCCAGGAGACCTGGGCGAAAGCTCGCGTGCCCCGCAACGACGCCAGCAGGCTCCAACTGGCGGCCGCGCGGAGGGCAAACTGCGAGGTGGCCGCCATGGCTGCGCCGCGCAGCGCGGCCGCGCAGCGCTCGCTGAGCAGCGAAAAGGCTGCAAATGCGATCGCGCGCGCGTGCGCGGCCGAGCGCCAAAGCGGCGGGCCAACCGCTGCACTGGAGAAGCGGCGGGCGACCGCTGGAGGAGGAGGAAGGGAAGTAGGGGGAAGAGGAGGAGGAGGAGGAGGAGGAGGAGGAGGAGGAGGAGTCAAATAATGAGGACGGGGAGGAGGAGGAGGAGGAGAAGGAGGAGGAGGAGGAGAGGGAGGAGGGCGAGAAGGGGGGAGCGAAAAAAACATGCAACATCTCACGCCTATCTGATTTATTTAGCCTAACTGTTTGCGATTAGTTTGCTGGCTATTAGCTTGCCTATGTTGTTTAAACTAGTAGCGTATAGCGCAATGCAGCTGCCTGTAGCCATTACCAATAACTCATATACACACGCAAATAATATGTGCACGTGTTTCCGATCAGAGTGTCAGCTTGCGTGGCGGATCTATAACTTGTGTGCGCATTGCTTGTGTTAGAGGCTGCTGTAGGGGCTGCCCGTCTCTATAGATCAGCTACAAACGCGCTGTAGTGGCACTATAGCAAGAACAAGGGGGGCGACCACTGCAGTGATCAGGCGCCCCGCCGTGCGCCCCGCGGCCGACGGGCCGCCCGGCAGCGGCATGGGCCCCCGCGCCGCGCCCGGTCGACCGTCGCGCCCAGAAATGTCGCGGCGCCCAAACAAACCTCGCCCAGGGCCCTCGCGCTGCGGCGCTGAGGCCGCCCCGAACAGATCGCGGGGGCGGCTGAGGGCCCCCCCCGACTCGACTCCGCGGGCCGACCGACTCCTGGGCCCTTCCCGCGAAGATGCCCCCGGCGGTCCGCTCTTCTCGACCGACGCCGCGCGCTCGCGAGCGCGACCGCCCCGCCGGGCGTCGACCAGGCCCCGCAGGGCATTCCCGGAGCTGTGCCTCGTAAGAACCCCCCGGCTCCAGCCGTGAGACCCGGCGGCGAAGTTGCCGTTCTGCTTCAGCCAATGGCACCTCCAACGCCTCCGCCAACGCGCCAAGGGCGCTGAGGGCGGCGGCCCCGCCGCTGCTCCCCCTGCGGTTCTGACTGCGTACCGAATCAGGGAAGACCTCCGCGGGGTCGAGGGGCTCGCCGCCTCAGTCGTTGCCCGAGCCCGCGCTGCTGTAGGCAGCGGGGCTGGGCGGGGGAGCCCCTCCGCGCTGGGCCCCCGCCGCGGCGCGAGCGCCCCGCCCAGGCGATGCCGCCCCAATGGCGCGGCGCGGGCCCCGTTGCAGCCTGCGGCGATCCGAGCGGGCGAGGTTGCCTCGCCCCCGCCCGCTCGCGCTCTCCACCTCCGCGCCGCCCCATCGCTCCTCGCGCAACATCGGCCGCGTGTCCTGTGGTGCGTGGCGAGCCGTGGCCCGCGAACCCACCTCGCGGGCCCCCTGGGGGGCCTCGTAAAGGAGCCGGTTCAGCCAGTCGATCGGGTAGTGACCGTCGTCGAGAGGCGGTGGATGCCGCGTCGCCCCGCTAGAGGGCCCCTCGACCTGCACCCCGTCGATGCTAGTCTGGATGAGGAGCCTCGCACCCCGCCGCCCCCGCGGACGTCGAGCCCCACGCATTCCCCCGACAGAATGCACAAGTGGCTCGGCGGGGTCTGGTCAGCGCCTGCACCCCCCCCACCGCCTGGCCCGATGGGGCAGACCTTCGGGGGGAGCGGCTCACGCAGCCACCCGCGGTGCGCGACGCGGCCCTCGGCCGCCCCCCGCCCCCTCGAGCGCGAGCGATCCGCCCCTCGCGCCTCCGCGGACCGCGTCCGTCGAGGCTGCGGGCCCGACGTGGGCGCCGGGGGTTCGGGAGTGCGGGGGGTCCGGTGCCCCCCCCCAGATGGCGCAGGGCTGGGCGGCGCCGGCAAGATCGCCGCGCCGGCGGGCGCGCCGTCCAGTAGCGCGCCGCAGCTGGGCTAACGCCGCGCCGCTGCATGCGCCCCCTGCGCCCGCCGACGAGGCCCGGCTGGGCGGCGGTCTCGACCCGGACTGCTGCGCCCAATCGCAGATGTTCCGTGCGCGTCGGTGCGCCGCCGCGCGGAGGCAGGTGAGCAGGCTGCGCTCTCGGCCCGCCAGGGTCGAGCGGTACCTCTGCACGCAGTGGGCGCAGAGGTGCACTTGGGCGTGGGGGCCTGGCCCCAGCCGCTGCGCGTCTGATACCTCCGCGCCCTCCTCCAGGAGGGCGGTCGGCTCGGACATCCCGCGATCGCTGCGCCCCTCGGGTTTAAGCGGGCGCGCGCCGCTGAGCAGCTGCACCCCGACTTGATCGGCCAAGCGCGGGCGCCCCTCCGCCTCCGGCTCGCTCTCCGAATCGACGTCCAGCTTCCTGAGCCCGGCGGCGTCGGCATTGCAGCGGGGCCCCGGGCGGCCTCGACACAACCACGTAAGCACGGACCAAAGCAACCCGAAGCACAGCCTCTGTAGGAGGCAGACGACCTTCCTGAGGCCAACTCCCACGGCCCGGCCGGGCGCGGCCCCGCCACGCTCCGCCAAGTCCACGATCTGGGCACGGTCGACCATGGAGAACTGGCCCACGTGCATCGGGCGGGCCGCAAGCCTCGCAGCCAGCCGCTCGGCACGGCCGCTCGGCACAGGTGCGCCTTGCCGGTCTCCTCGAGGTCGGCGCGCCACTTACGGCCGGTGCACCCGTGGACCTGGCTGACCCGGATGTTCAGCCCATGGCGGTCGAACCGGCAGCGACCTGGCCGCGCTTCCGCAAGAGGACGTGGTTGCAAGCCCGATTGGTTCCTCGGCCGCGGACCCCCTTTTGTGAAGAACTCCGCCCCCGCCGCTCCCCCGACCCCCGGTCCGCGCCAGCGGACCATGATCGGCGGCGCCTCGGGGCCCGCCCCTCCGCGCCGACGGCAGACGCTGGCCAGCTGGCAGCAGGGCCACCGTAACCCGCTGACCATCCACAAGAATGGCGCGCTGCCATGTTCACGACGAAAGCAGACGCGCCCAGCACGAACGTCACCAGGCCCAAGGCGATGCACATGACCGCAGTCTCCCACCACTATCCGAACCTTTGGACCCCCAGTCGGTCGATCATCGAACTGGCCCAGCTGCCGTGGGAGCGGATGATCCGGTTTGGCCCGGCGTGCTGACCCGAAGCCCCATAGCCCACGCCGTGAACCCCCAGCCCCAATCCGACGCGTCCGCATCCGTGGGCGGCGGCGGCGGCGGGGGTGGGGGCGGGGCTGGCGTGGACACCAACCAGGCCGGCAGGCCAGGCAGCCATCCGACCCTACCTACGTAGCCCGCGCGGTCCGCTGGGGGGGCCGTCTCGCCCGAGCCCGTTCGGTTGGCCGGCGCCTGGGCCTACGCGCGGGGCATGGCCTCCTCGCCCGGCCGGCTGCCCGACGCGACCGCGGGCGGGCTGCCCGCTGGCTCGCCACTGCCCGTGGATTCGCCGCCAGACCCGCTCACGCGGTACGTTGTGGTGGTCATCGTAGCGGCGGTGACCGCAGCGGGCTTGGGCGATGGCCCTCCCCCTTGCCTCCCGCAGGCGCAGGCTCGACGGGCGGCGACCGCCCGTTGCCAAGCCACCCGCCGCCGACGGGATGCGAGCTCGGCCCGGGCTTGTGCGGTGGCGCGGGCGCAGGCGGACTTCGGTCCTCTGCGCGGCCAAAAGGTCACCACCCCATCGCCCCTTGGGCCGACAACGTCACACTTGCCGCCAAGATCATCGCATGCGCCCCGAGGAACGCCCACCGCCATGGCGCCGAAGCCCGCGCTGCCGCCCCGGAAGAGGGGCCCAGGGCAAGGAGGCCAGAGTCCCCGGACTACTGGCTGCTGCGGTTTGGGCCGCCCCGCGGCCCTCGGGACACCTGATCTTGAGCCACTTGGCTAGAGAGACCAAAATGCCAAAAGCACCCCCTTGCTGCAC